>JASCZI010000064.1:116237-149702 GCA_036250425.1 Stylosanthes scabra
CGCAATTAGCCCTTTTGTGCAGAATTTGTTTAACAACTGAAATGTTTACCTGGGATTGGGATTATGTCATTTCCCTGATGAAGAAGCCATGATAGAGCTAGTTGAGATGGAGTGCATGCATGCTTAGAAGCCAACTCATCAACTCTCTTATAGAAAAGCTTGTTCTTTTCCAAATTCTCTTCACTGAACCTTGGATGCGTAGCCTGTTACAGAATCCATCATCAAAATAATGAAGATATGAACCATATTGTCCTAGAAGTGGTTTCAATCTCTGTCCTTGTGAATATTATTTTAACCGTTGTAATAGGGGAATGTTACAAAAAAAAAAAAAAACACTCAAACTTCAAATTGTTAACATGGTAAGTATTTTGCACTTGTTTATCTATCACTAGTTACATACCAGCACACTCTGATTAGGCAGTGACTCAACCACTGCTTTTCCTGCAAAAAAGCCATGACCAAGAGGGCTATATGCCACTATTCCAATTCCTAGTTCTCTGCAAGTGCACAATCAGTGAGAATATTAATTAACAGAAGATGATGTTATATATTCTTGCAAACTACCTGCATAGTGGAATTATAGTTTCTTCAATGTCACGGCTCCATAAAGAATACTCCATTTGCAAAGCAGTAATCGGATGAACTGCATGTGCTCTTCTTATAGTGTCAACATTAGCCTCTGATAGACCAATATATTTTATCTTCCCTTCATTTACGAGCCTTTTCAGCTCCCCCATCTTCCTCACAATCACAAACATCATAATATAAGTGTATAACTAACCATAGATTGTTATAAAGTAGTTCTTGAAAGGCATGCACATAGCATTACAAACAAGAGCAGAGAAGTGAAACCATTGAGTGCTTACAGTGTATTCTATTGGCACCGAAGTGTCAACTCTGTGTTGATAGTACAAATCGATATACTGGACATCGAGTCGCTTAAGGCTAGCTTCGCAGCATTTCCGCACATATTCAGGGCTACCCTTTACTTCAAAATTCATCCCATCAATGTCAATGATACCAAATTTTGTAGCCAACTGAACTTCTTCACGAGGCAACTCTTTCAAGGCCTAAGAACAGAAGTAAAGGAATCTTCAATAATCATTTTATATGTATCAAATTTTAGTATCCCACAAGTTTGTTTTTTCCTTCAACAAATTCTATATGCAAGTTCTAAAGAGTGATCAAGTTTGGAACCAGAATAAACAAGATTAATTGCTTGGATTGTACAGTGTGGTTACCTTGCCAATCATGATTTCATTATCATGATTATCCCCGTAAATATCTGATGTATCAAAGAAGGTGACACCTTTATTGAATACTTGCTTAATAATTGAACATCCTTCTTCATGGGAAAGGGGGGCATTGTAGATTCCAGATAGTCCTCCACATCCAAACCCCAATCTAGAAACCTGCAATGGGAAAGAGGAACACAAATGTTTTTGGTAAAACCTACTAGATAGGATTTCGGACAAAACCATGATATACTCACTACTTAGACCAAAGTTCTATTATGGATAATATCTGAGTTCAAAAGGATGCTTTTTTGTTTTTTGGGTGATGCAAACTCATTCCTTGAGTTGATGATCAATTGAAAAGACACAACCTTGCTTCAATCAAGTTGTCACTAGAGAGTCAACAACAAGCATAGAATAACTAACAAATATCTTGTATACTATAATAATAACAAAATTGGATGATGAACATGAACTAGTTTGGCCTCTTATGTAGATGGGATCAGAGCACAAGGCTTGATAGAAAAAGGAAAAAGTTTACCTCCAGGCCTTGACTACCGAGTTTAACTCTGGGAACATGAATCTTGATGTTCTCCATTTTAAATGCTATTGAGCTTTGGTGCTGAAAAACATGCAGGTTCAAAACATTAAAGAGGTGTTACTATTTAAAGTTTTTATTTTTTTTTTTATTATATTTAAAGTATCTCCCCTAATATGCTTGTCATTCATAGCCTACATCAATTATGTTTTAAATGTCCAGTTTGATGGTCGATCACAATCACCAACCACCAAAAATTGTATTGCTTCGAGCTTTGTAAGTGGATATTGCTTTATTTAATTATTGTTGAGAGACATGATTTTAAGCTTGTCTCAAATCCATTATAAAAATAATAAAAGGCCATTTTCTTTTTGGTTTTGTTGTTCTGTTGCTGTTGTTCTGCGAAAGATGCAAGTTTAAAACATTAAAGATGTGTTCCAATTTTAAGTAGCCATCTATCAAGCCAAGTATCCAATATGTTGTTCATTATGATCATCAATTTTGTTTTAAATGTCCAGTTTGATGGTCACTCATCACAATCACCAACCACCAAAATTGTATTGCTTCGAGCTTTATAGGTGAAAATTGCTTTATTTAATGTTGAGAGACATGATTTTAAGCTTGAGTCTCAAATCCATTATAAAATTAAGAGATCTATTTTTTCTTTGTTGGCTTTTTGTTGTTTTTTTTGTGTAATTTGGATATCGGAGAGCCATAACTCTTAATTTGAATATCGAAAGCCATAACTCTTTTTTCATCGCAATGGCATTCACAGGGAAGAAAAAAAAAAAAAAAAGTAATACTAGCTACCCAATAAAAATTCAGCCAACATCAGTCAATAATTTGAATTAGATGTTCTATTTCTTTAGGTTTCAAATGTTCAGTTTTTAGGTTTCGGATGTTCTAATTTTAAAGTTAGTTGATAGTTACTTTAGGTTTGGATATTCTATAAGCTTTATTGTGGATGTTCTATTAATAGTGGTTATTGATGTTTTATTTTTGTTGGTTGATTTGTTAGTTTAAAAATTATTGGTTATCTATACTTTACCAAAAAAGAAAGACGGGGAGCTTAGACTAGATAGCCAAACTGAGTAATCACCAAAATCATCTCATTTTGAAAATCGAAAAAATGGCCTCAATTTTTTAAGGATAAAAATATTTCTCAATTATTTAAAAAAATTGATAAAAGTATATTTTTATTGCATGTCAAATATGAAAAAAATACTCCAAATTAAATATTTCAGCTATATTTTTAAATTATTGGAGGATACTTTTGTTAATAAAATTCGAGATTATATTTGTCGGTATCTAAAAATGTCAGGAGTAATATTTTTTCTTTTATACCAAAGATATATTAGGGAAGAAACTCAAATTTGACATCTCTATGAAGAGAAGAGATAAATGTCATCATCTGACCTACACCTCATTAGCAAGAATAATATTGATGGCTTATATTTTTCATAAATAAATCTATGTATATCATTGTATACACTATTTAGCAACACAGAGAAATGTAAACATTAACACAGAAATTTATATTTTTCTGTACTAATGTTTATATTTTTCCGTGTTACTAAATGCTGTAAGTAATGATACATCTAGTATTACCCTATTTTTATTTAGAAAAAAATTCATTCCCTTCCCCTTCCCCTTCCCTCTTTTAGAAATGTCAAAATGACACTCATCTCTCCTCTATTTCTAAAATGTATACTCTCCTTCTAAATAAGATACACTTAGTCCATTTAACTAAAATACTTTTCAATAATAATTATAAATACATAATAATAATATTATAATAAATTTTATTTTTTATATTATTATTTTTACTATTATAGAGAGGAGTGTACATTTTGACGAATAAATTTTTCTCTTTTATTTATTAATTCTAATTTTGGTTATATATTCGTGTTTATTTCAACTATAAAAATATGTTTGTGAGAATTATAAAACAATAATTTCATTTGCATACCAAAATCAGCTACAATGTAATATATGAATACATATAAATACATGTATAGTTTTATCATTTTCAATATGAATTTTGTATTTTAATATATATTATATATTAATGACTGATTTTAGTATGCAAATAGCATATTCCTTATAAAATCTTGTTCAATCATTTTTTAAAATCTTATTTATTTCTTTCTTTATTGTTCATATCCATTATAAAAATCTATTCATAATAATTATAAAATCCTGTCCCTCTTCTTTTAAACAAAGTGCTTTTTTAACTTCTACTTATACCTATAATAATCACGTTTAGCGTGCGTTTATTTTCAGGTATTGAAATTGAGACTAGAAGACTAAGATTCAGTATTGTATTTATTGGACAGAGACTGAAACTAATTTTAGTTTCAATTCCCAAAATTCCAGTACTTTTAATACTTCCATTTAGAGGGGACTGAAAGACTTAGGACTGAGACTAAAACTTTAATAATTTTTTTTTTACTCAAATAACTTCGATCAACATTAAACTTTCGAACAAAATTTAAACAATAAACTTTAATAATATGTATTTTTGAAATTTTTGGAAAATTTTTAAAAAGAAAAAAATATATACTTTATCCTATAAAATAAATTTTATACAAATAATTAATTGTATTTATTGTCACATCAATACATGTAATTAATTTTCAAATATATTATATAAAAATTATTTAAACAAATAACTATAATTGAATAACCCTCTAAAACTTTTTATAATATCAGTATATAAAACTAAATTTAATGAAATAAACGGCATAAATAATTTAACATAGATGGAAAAGAATCCAACTTAAAATTTCATAGTCATTATCCTGGGACTATACCAGAGGCTAGTTTATTGAGATAAGCGTATTGGTACATACAAATAGAACTCAAATCAATGCATAACACAACACTATCAACATTTTTATCAGCAGAATTACTTTGGTGGCAAGGGTGTAGTTGCAAACTTCCAAGAGTATTTTGCTAAAGTATCATAGTCTTGTTCCCCAGCAATTTCATTGACAGCAACAGTATTAGAAACTTCCCTTAAATCTTCTTCTGTAAGCTTCACAGCCAGAGATCCAATGTTGTTCTCAAAGTTCCTCATTTTTGTGGTCCCTATGGTATCACATCAAATGTATGGCAAAGCAATTAGCCCTTTTGTGTAGACAAAAATTTAGTTGGCAGAATTTGTGTAACAATTGAAATGTCTACCTGGGATTGGGATTATGTCGTTTCCCTGATGAAGAATCCATGATAGAGCTAGTTGAGATGGAGTGCATGCAAGTTTAGAAGCCAACTCATCAACTCTTTCATAGAAAAGTTTGTTCTTTTCCAAATTCTCTTCACTGAACCTTGGATGCATAGCCTGTTACAAAATCCATCAAAATAATAAAGATATGAATCATATTGTCCTCGAAGTGTTTCACATATTGTTTATCACTAGTTTACATACCAGCAAACTCTGCCTAGGCAGTGACTCGACCACTGCTTTACCTGCGAAAAAGCCACGACCAAGAGGGCTATATGCTACTATTCCGATTCCTAGTTCTCTGCAAGTGCACAATGTTTATTAGTTAGACCATAGCAAATTGGAGTAGTATACCATGATCATGATTAAGTGAGAATATTAATTAACAGAAGATGATGTTATTCTTGCAAACTACCTGCATAGTGGAATTATAGTTTCTTCAATGTCACGGCTCCATAAAGAATACTCCATTTGCAAAGCAGTAATCGGATGAACTGCATTTGCTCTTCTTATAGTGTCAACATTAGCCTCTGATAGACCAATATATTTTATCTTCCCTTCATTTACGAGCCTTTTCAGCTCCCCCATCTTCCTCACAATCACAAACATCATAATATAATTGTATAACTAACCATAGATTGTTATGAAGTAGTTCTTGAAAGGCATGCACATAGCATTACAAACAAGAGCAGAGAAGTGAAACCACTGAGTGCTTACAGTGTCTTCTATTGGCACCGAAGTGTCAACTCTGTGTTGATAGTACAAATCAATATATTGGACATCGAGTCGCTTAAGGCTAGCTTCGCAGCATTTCCTCACATATTCAGGGCTACCCTTTACTTCAAAATTCATCCCATCGTTGCTAATGGCACCAAATTTTGTAGCCAACTGAACTTTTTCACGAGGCAACTCTTTCAAGGCCTAAGAACAGAAGTAAAGGAATCTTCAATAATCAATTTATATGTATCAAATTTTAGTCTCCCTCAAGTTTGTTTTTCCTTCACTAAATTCTATATGCAAGTTTTAAAGACTGATCTAGCTTGGAACCAGAATAAACAAGATTAATAGCTTGTATAGTGTGGTTACCTTGCCAATCATGATTTCATTATCATGATTATCCCCATAAAGATCTGATGTATCAAAGAAGGTGACACCTTTATTGAATACTTGCTTAATAATTGAACATCCTTCTTCATGGGAAAGGGGGGCATTGTAGATCCCAGATAGTCCTCCACATCCAAACCCTAACCTAGAAACCTGCAGTGGGATTTACAAATATTAAACCAGAGATTTAAATAGACAACCTTGCTTCAATCAACTTACAGAGACAACAGAGTCAACAACAAGCATAGAATAACTAACATTTTGAACTAGTTTGGCCTCTTATAGGCATTTGTAGATGGGATCAGAGCACATGGCTTGATAGAGAAAGCAAAAAGTTTACCTCCAAGCCCTGGCTACCGAGTTTAACTCTAGGAACATGAATCTTGGTCTTCTCCATTTGGTGCTGAAAAAGATGCAGGATGAAAACATTAAAGAGGTGTTACTATTTAAAGTGTTTTTTTTTTGGTGTGCACTATTTAAAGTATCTAATATGTTAATCATAGCCTACATGAATTTTGTTTTACATGTCCAGTTTGATGGTGGATCACAATCACCAACCACCAAAATTGTATTGTTTCGAGCTTTGTAGGTGGATATTGCTTTGTTTAATGTTTTGAGAGACATGATTTTAAGCTTGTCTCAAATCCATTATAAAATTAAGAGGTCATCTTCGTTTTTTGTTGTTGTTCTGTTGCTGTTGTGTGTAATTTGAATCACGGAGAGCCAAAACTGAAAACTCTTTTCATCGCAATTCGCAATGGCATTTAAAATTATTAACAATTGGTTGCCAACAATATTGCCACCATAACACTACTCTCCTTTTGAAGCCTCCCAAACTCAGGATTTTTTTTAATAAATAAAAAATACAATAATTATTTATTTGGGTCCAGTTTGAAAATTTTACATTTTTTGGTTCCCATTTCTTAGCGCGGGCTAGGGTTGCCCGTTATCCACCAAAACTCTAATACAGAGCTGCTTAGCCCGTGTTAAGCCTCGAATACAATATGGATTGGCTAGTCATGATAATTTAACGTTGGTAGCTATTTGAATGTTGGTTTAAGCTATGATGATTTATATGATAGTAATATGATGATTGGACAAAAAATGCTAGGCTAGCGTCACGCTTTTCACTTTAGTGCACGATTTTGTCGGTTTTACTAAAACGCGCGTAATTTCGGAAACGTAAAATTTTCAAATTACGTAGGTGAGCATGGAGCCCTACCCTTCGAAAATTTCAGCCAAGAATGAACAAAAAAAAAATATTTACCCTTGGTAATTATCTTACTTGGAGCCCCTCAAAATTACCCTAATATAATAATATTACTTTTTCTTACACACCTTTTTGCTATCATTGATTGCATGGTCTCAAGCAATGCAAAGCCAATGGGCTTCTCTTCTTTTCTTCTATGACCAAACTCACTCTCTCTCCCTCCCATCTCATTTCATTTTGTTAACATTTAACCTAGCTTACTAATAACTCATTTGCCACTCATCCAAACAATTACCAACTTACCAAAAAAAAATCATCTAGTTCTCTCTCATTTGGCCGAACACACACACACACTCTTTCATCAAACATTTCCAAAAATTTAACCCTCATAAGCACCTTTTTATCATCTCTCTCTTCACTTTTAAGATCAAACACTCTTTTTTTACATGAACACTTCAAGAACATGATGAACATTCATCAATATTTTTTAAGAACACCATCATTATCACCACCGAAGTCATCATCATCTCACCACCCTCATCACTAGCTCGAGCTCCTCATCCTCTTCTCCTATCCATTCTTCAACCTTTCCAAAGGTAAGTGTAAACCCTAGACCATGAGCACTCAATCTATGAGAAGCTAATGTGCTTTGTTTTTTTTTTCATGTTTTAGCTCTCTTCTTCTCTTTGGCCGAACCATCCTTCACCTTCCTTCAAGCTTTTTAGGTCTCTTTGAAGGTAATGAACTTTTCTTAGCTTGTTTCTTTTCTCTTTGGCCGAACCTATTAGGGCAAACCATGGCTCAAGTTTTGTTTATTGTTTTTAATAAAATGGTAGTTTTCGGAGAGTAAGGCTACGGTTCTAACAAGAAGGAACTAGGTGGCATTGCGGTCCTTGGCTTTGGAGGTATCATCACCCTAAGGTAAGGGGTTAGACTTTATTTAGTTTGCTTTGAATGTGTGCTTATGCTTGTTGAATGATGATTGAATGATATATTTTGCTATGTTTAAATGTTGGCTCTTCATAAATAAGGCCTATGGCAGAATAATATATGCTTTAAAATATGATATTGATGATCAAAAGCTTGTATTAAAAATGAATGCTAAGGGCTGAGAGGTTTAGAACCCTTAGGACAAAATATTTCATAAAACTTGAAGCTATGTAAATCGGTTTTTGAATATAAGAAAAATAAAAAGATGTTTTTATAAAATTAGGGTTAAAATGATAATATAAAATGTTTTATGAAAACTTCAGAAAAGAGATGTTCAAAAATAAAATATATTTAATAATTTTTTGGTTTTGAATTTAAAGGAAAATGGTTTAGTAATTTACTTATAAAGATCTATGAGAAACTAGGGTTAAAAAGGGTAAAAATGTAAACTCAAAACTTTTTTTTATGGTAATTAAATATGTGTGTGTTGAGTCTAAAAATGAAAATTTACCCTAAGACATTAAAGTTACCATAGTGAAAACAATTATTTACTAAAATCAACAAAAACCGAACCGAGTAAAGGGGAAGAAGGGCAAAATCGTCATTTTAAAATTATCCCTTTCCAAAAATGTTTTTACCTCAAATAAAAGAAAGTGTTATGAGAAGAATAAAACTGGTTTGGGTCAAAAATGTTTTAAAATGAAAAAAGATATGCAAAATTTAGTAAACTAGGTCATATGGAAAATCTTAAGTAAAACAATTAAGGATAAAATGGTAAATTCCTAATAAATCCTTCAAATCTAGAAAAATAATTAATTTATAATATTTAATGACTTCTGGAGATTTAATTTAACTCAAAAAGATACTAAGAAGAGATCATATTGCTTTAAGAACAAAAACCGGTTAAATCGCTAAAAAGAATATAAGTTAAGAAAACCGCTTCAAGGCTAAGAACTTAAGACATAGGCTAAACGCTAAACTAAAAAATACATTAATAACATTAATGAGAACGTCCAAAGGAGTGGGACTAATAAACCTTAGATGTGACGGTTGACATCGATTTGGCTTGATCGACTATAGTATGGACTGAGGCGATGAAAACCGGGTTCCTTTCTTGGGGATGGGATTATGCCATAAACCATTCTTGTTCCCTTGAAACGGATTGGTTTAACTAGACCAAGTATCGGTTCTATCGGACTTGGGTTAGGGTTAAACCGGTTGGCTCAACTAAGTCATGTAGACCAATCGACTACACCTGCTATCCGGCTAACAGTTTAAAAGAAAACCGGAATGAACACTAAAACACTAAATGCTAAGAATGCAAGGGCTTGGGTGTTGTCTCGCTTGCGCGAATGCTATGCTTGAGGGTAGCTCCCCAACAACTCTTAATGATCATCTGTTTCTCATTGCCGATGCGGTTTCACTCGCTTTTATAACGCTGGTGACGGGATCTTCACCCCTTTTTGCTAATGCTCGTCGTTGGAAGAGTTGGACCTTCCTCGACAACGTACCTGGGGTACAGAACGTACTCCGACCGGGAGTGAGGGCCGCTTTGGACGATGTCCATGACATTTGACAGTGAGTAAACCATACTTGGTAGTTATTCCGAAGTAATCGTCGGGCGCGGGAAGCCAACCGACGCATGAGCTCATAACCTACACTAGGACTAGGCATGCATCATTCTTGTATGTTGCATTTGATTGTGACTACATAATATCTGTCTTGTGTGTGTTTGATTTACGTATTATATCGGAATTACTTGAGTAAGTGCTAACTGAATCCTACGTAGAGTAGTCGCCCTTGTGATACCCCGAGCTGGGAACCTTAGGTTCTCACCCTTTTCTTCTCACCTTACGCAAGACATTCTTTTCTCTCTTTCATACCTTACGATGCGACCTATCTTTGCTGGCACGAGTGCCCCTCGTCCCCCTCGACCTGCTGTTTCTCCGACTTCATCTGCATCCTCTGGATTAAGTGACGAAGTGCCTAGGGAGCGTGAGCGTTCCCCTCGTACTCCTGTACATGTTCCAGCTCCTCCGCCCGTTTACCCGCCTCCTCGTGTGCCTATGATGGATGCACGCCGTTATCGCGGTTTCTTCGTGCAGCGTCGCGCAGTTCCACCTACTCCTCCGCCTAGTGATGACGAGCCTTCTAATGAGGATGTATCGTCTGCTGATGCCTCCTAGGGATCAGAGCGGGAGAGTACTAGCTTCAGTTCAGGACCGTCTACTCATTCATCTTCGGGTAGCTCTTCCGACAGCAGTTCCTTCGGATACTGTTCTGGTTCGGGTGCTTTGTCTAGTGACGCATCCTCCGAGGACGATCTGGTGGATCGTTATTTCGCCGGCACTTTTCCTCTGTCTATGCCGTAGTAATTTTTCTGTTGGGTCTGTTGTAGTTCCTCATGAACTTTTAGAACAGTACGAGGTGTTTAAGATTGTCTAGTCGGGCTGAAGCCTAACTTAGGTGACTTAGGTGACTGATAAATCCATATATTGTGTGAATTTTTGGATTGAAAAGAGTGGATTTAACAACTTGTATTGCACTTATTCTTTGTGAACTCATGCATTTGTGTATTCTCTCCTAATTAAGCTTAATTGATCAAAACATGCCTTTTAGGCCTTTAAAATTGTTAAATTAATTTCACTTCTATTCCATTTGATGCCTTGATATGTTTGTTTAAGTTGTTTAAGGTTTAGGAGGCAAGGATGGCATGAAAAGATGGAGAAAAGCATGGAAAAAGTCGAAGAATTCATGAAGAAACAAAGGGTGCTAGAAGCTGTCAAAGATGTGTGCTGTGTACACAGTCTGCTGTGCAAGCTTGCTGTCTCATGTATACACAGCCAGTGATGTGTGCACATTCCTGTCACATGTTCATCATTAAAGAAGCACGTGCAAGGGCTTTTTGGAGAGCATTTTTGACACATTTTCAGCCCCCAATACACATGTTTGAATGCCAATTGAAGACCAAAAAAAAGGGGGACAACATAAAAACACAACAACAACTCTTTCAACATACATTCACTCATCAAACACTCACTTTCTCATTTTTCTTTTAGTTTGCTCTCCTAGGGTTTGAAGGAAGTTCTCACTTCTCTTGCAACCTTAGGGTTTCAATCTTAATTTCCCCTTATTCCTTAGTTGTAGTTGATAATTAAGACATATTTCTACTCTTGTTCGAGTTATATTCTCTTAGTTTGTTGTTAGTGTTTCTCTTTTTATGAACACATAAGTTAGTTGTTGTGAACTTGAATCATATTTGATATTTATAAATGAATGTTAGTTTTTATGTTCTATTTATGTTTATTTGAGTTGTTGTTGTTCATATTTTGCATTGGGTATTATTAGGTTTTATTATTATTGCAGTTTATGATGTTTAACATTTATGCACACCAAGTGTTTGTTGAAATGTCTCAACTAGGTATGGAGTAGAATTTTAATTCTTGCTTGGGTTGAGATGTTTGGTCACTTGAGTCATAATTATGTTAATTGATTGGTGATTGAGGGCTGTTTAACTAATCTTGTTTTCACTAACGCTAATCCTTTACTAAATTCAATTAGTAAGGACTAATTAAGGCCAATTGACATTCCTCAGTTCTTATAGGTTGACTAATTGGTTGCTCTTGGATATCACCTTGGATTTTAGTTAGTGACAAGGATTGTGACTTAACTCTCAACTCTAACTAAGATCCTTTTAGAATTTGATTAAATCCTCTTTTAATTGCCTTGATTAATTGTTTAGCACCTTTTAGTTTAGTTAGTTGCTAGTTTAGTTTAATTATCATCCAATTGTCTAATTGCTAGTTGATTTAGTTTTTATTTTAATTATTGCATTTGTTAGTTGGACTTGAAGAAGGCCGGATTGGAAAGGAAACTTCAATTGGCAGAGTTGGAATGCTTGAGACTTGAAGCTTATAAGAGTTCAAGATTTTACAAGGAGCGAGTAAAGGCAATTCATGACCAAGGGCTAAGAAGGAAGGAATTCAAAGTCGGAGATCAAGTCCCCCTCTACAACTCAAGACTTTGGTTCATGCCCGAAAAGCTAAGGTCAAGATGGGAGGGGCCTTACAAAGTCAAGGAGGTCTTGCCATATGGAGTGGTGGAGCTAACAAATGAATCAAATGGATCAAATTCCAAGGTTAACGGTCATCGGGTGAAGCTTTACCACAACCATAACAAGTCACAACAACAAGGAATTGGAGGTGTTCCTCTTGAAGGATGCACCCAAGGGAAGCTCATAATCATCATGCATGTCCAACTTAAGGATAATAAATAAAAGTGTTAGGTGGGAGACATCCCACCATGATAAAACACTTCGAACTCCTCTCTTTTCTTTTGATATTTGTGAATATTGCTTGTTTGTTAACTAGGTTTGATTAGAATGTTATTGTGATTTGCATTTTTTATTATTAGGATTAGAATTTAGGAGTTTAGAACTTATTAGAAATCAAATTTGGTGAATTTAGATCACTACAGGTAGGGGTGCACAAGACCCGGATCAGCCCGCAACTCGGCCCGGACCCGGTGTAAATTATACCGGGTTGGGTTCACTATTTGTGACCCGGTGTGATTTTCGGGCCGGGCTCGGGTCTTGTTTCGAGTCACCCAACCCGGCCCCAAAGCCACTTATTTTAAATTAAAAGTGCATTTTAAAGTGAGATTAGTGATCAAATATTACATTTTTATACTTCTATTAATATTTTGTATATTACATAATATTACATAATATTATTTTTGCTTTATAATAATTGATTTTGGTATAAACATAATATAACATTTGTTAAATTTAATGTTTAAAAGTAAAAATTTATTACTTCTTTATATAAAATTTATAAAATTATATATATTAATTTATATCGGGTCTATTAGGGTCGGACCCGGGTCTTATCAAACCCAACCTGGTGTTATATTTACGTAAAAATATTAGACCCGCATGTTATTATGGCCGGGTTCGGGTCTCGTCAAACCCGGCCCGGCCCATGTGCACCCCTAACTACAGGGATATATACACAGCCATGGTAATATATACACACTCACTTTACAAGCTCTTTGTTTCATGTATATATAGTCATGACTGTATACACATACACATGCTCTATGACAATCTCCCTGTTTGATGTGTACACAATCACTGTTGTGTACACAAATTCAATGTTATGCTCTGTGTTGCATGTATACGCTTAATACACATACCTCTTATTCCCAAAAAAAAAACAGATATTGATTTTTTTTTTCTGTTTCTTTTTCTTTTTAATCTTCTTTTCTTTTCTTTTAATTTTAAAAAAAGAGTTTTTCTTTTTTTTTAGTTTTCTTTTCTTTTCTTTTTAAATTTAAAAAAACAGTTTTTCCTTTTAGTTTTCTTTTCTTTTCTGTTAAATAAAAAAACACTTTTTTTTAAAAAAAAACCAACGTTATCAAATTTTGAAAAAAAAAAAAAAAGAAAGAAAGAAAAGGAAAGAAAGAAAAAAAAAGAAACCCTAAGTTACAAAGTTACAACATCTCTCTCTTTCCCCCTCCTTCAAACGCGTTCTTCTTCTTCTTCCAACGCACACAACGTGTTCTTCTCATCCCACCGCCACCATGTTTAACCATCCTTCAAGCTTCTTCGCCGTCGGTGACGCCACCCCTTCCGCCGGCAGCCTCACCGCCAAGCCGTCTCCCTCTATTTCTTCTTTTTCTTTTCCCCACTCTCTCATCTTCCTTCAATGCTTTAATATATGTGTGCTATACAAGCATTAAGAGAAACAAAACTACAATATTAAAGCCATCCAAAACAAGTGGAGCATTTGAATAGCCAAAAGCAATAGTCAAAAAATAAAACAAGAAAGAAGGACTTTCTACCTCTAAGCGGCGACGACAGCGTTCGGATGAATTGCTTCAGGCGGAGGATAGAAGAAGGGACGACACAGAGGAACTTCACGGAGGGGGATGTCGATGAACGCGGCAGTGGGGGACGACGCTGATGAACGCGGCGGTGGGGGACGCGCAGATGAACTCTACGTTGACGACCAAGATAGGACGACGCGACGAACCAGAGGAAGGCGAGGGCTTTGGCACGGCGATGGAGGACTTCTAGTTCTAGCACTAAGACGGAATGAGCCACAATAGGGTTTTTTTCTGCCTCCATCACTCAATTTGTGTTGTTATATAATGGGGCACTTTGAAAATTACGAAAGTTATGATCTTTTTTTTTATCAATTTTTAAATTAAAGAGACCATGAGTTAAATATGAGCCATTAGATCTTTTCTCAATCTAATCCAATGCTTCTTATTGAATGGCGCATCAGAAATGCCCAAAAGATATGTGCTGATTTTAGACGGACCCATCGACAATAACCAAATTTAGTTTCAAAAGATGTTTCAATTAAAACCAAACCGAGAGTATTAATCTCGAGTCGTTCTTCCTTGGAATTGAACAAAGATTGCTATTGACTAGGAGTGAAAACGACGTTTCATTGAATTTATTAAACTAAAGATTGCAAGAATATAAATAAGTAAGTATGCTAAATGCAAAATTGCAAGTAATTAAATTCTAACTAGAATTATATAATTAAATGCTAGATAATTAAACTAACAAATGCAATAATTAAAATAAAAAATAAATCAACTAGTAATTAACTAACTAAATTAAAAGGTGCTAAACAATTAATCAAGGCAAGTAAAAGATGATTTAATCAAATTCTAAAAGGATTTTGGTTAGAGTTTTGAGTTAAGTCGCAATCCTTGTCTCTAACTAAAATCCAAGGTGATATTCAAGAGCAACCAATTAGTCAATCTCTAAGAATTGAGGAATATCAATTGGCCTTAATTAGTCCCAATCACAAGTCCTAATCCACATACTAATTGAATTTAGTAAATAATTAGCGTTAGTGGAAACAAGATTAGTTAAAGAGCCCCCAATCACCAATCAATTAACACAATTGTGACTCAAGTGACCAAACATCTCAACTCAATCAAGAATTAAAATTCTACTCCATAACTAGTTGAGACATTTCAACAAACACTTGTGTGCATAAATGTTAAATATCATAATCATAAATTGTAATAATAATAAAACCTAACAATACCAATGCAATATATGAACAATACAACTCAAATAAACATAAATAGAACATAAAAACTAACATTCATTCATAAATATCAAATATGATTCAAGTTCACAACAACTAACTTATATGTTCATAAAAAGAGAAACACTAACAACAAATTAAGAGAATATAACTAGAACAAGAGTAGAAATATGTTATAATTATCAACTACAATTAAGGAATAAGGGGAAATTAAGATTGAAACCCTAGGGTTGCAAGAGAAGTGAGAATTTCCTTCAAACCCTAGGAGAGCAAACTAAAAGAAAAATGAGAGAGTGAGTCTTTGATGAGTGAATGTATGTTGAGAGAGTTGTTGTGTTTTTATGTTGTCCCCCTTTTTTTTTGGTTTTCAATTAGCCTTCAAACATGTGTATTGAGGCTGAAAATGTGTAAGAAATACTCTCCAAAAAGTCCTTGCACGTGCTTCTTTAATGATGAACATGTGACAGGAATGTGTACACAGCACTGGCTGTGTATACATGAGACAGCAAGCTTGCATAGCAGATTGTGTACATTGCACTGGCTGTGTACACATCTTTGACAGCTTCTAGCACCCTTTGTTTCTTTGTGAATTCTTCGACTTTTTCCATGCTTTTCTCCATCTTTTCATGTCATCCTTGCCTCATAAACTTTAAACAACTTAAACAAACATATCAAGACATCGAATGAAATAAAAGTGAAATTAATTTAACAATTTTAAAGGTCTAAAAGGCATGTTTTGATCAATTAACCTTAATTAGGAGAGAATTCACAAATGCATGAGTTCACAAAGAATAAGTGCAATACAAGTTGTTAAATCCACTCTTTTCAATCCAATGCTACACGCTAATGAAGAGGGAAATCAAACATATCAACACCCAATTAACGCAAGTCACTTAACACTCATTAAAGGGAAGTTACCTACTCCTATCTACTATTACCTACTTTTCATCTACTTACTTAGACAAAATAAATTAATTTTCAAGAAAATATATAAGCATGTAGGGCCAAAAGCTTGTATCAATCAATTCAATCCCATCAATCAAATCAAATTCTAAAGAAATGGAACATGGAATTGAGCAATTGAACCCTCACCTAATGTGTTTACACTCTTACCGTTCAAGTATCTAGGGTTAAATCACTCAATTCTCTTCTAACTTTGCTTTATAAGACTTTCTTTTTTTAACAATCAACAACCAATTAATGTATGCATACAAATATCATGAGGGCTTTTAAAGGCTGTAATGGGACTAGAGGTAAATGTGAGAATGTATTTGGTCAAGTGGACTAAAATTTTCATCTTTGATTAACATAGGCTTCCACCTAAACTCTTAACAACCACATTTACTCTTGAAGATGATCCTAATACCCAATGGTCATTATCCACATCACTTGTTACACACACATAACTATGCATTTTTTTTATGAATGTCACATCACATATGCATCTACCACATTAAGTTGAACATAAAGCTACATTTATTTTCACCAACTTTTCTTTCTTTTCTTTTTTTCTTTTTCTTTTTCTCTTTTTTTTCACTTTTTTTTCTTGAATAAATGCATATGCTTATAATAATTAAATGCATGACATGTATATTCAATTCTCAAAATATTCAATTAATACACCTATTTTTTTTCTCACCAAAGTTGTATTACCTCACACTTGAACCATGTTAACTCCTTACTAACCTAATTTAATCAAAGATCAAATTCAGAGATATTTATGGTTTTTCACTTAGGTTGGTAATGTGCTAAAGTTAAGAACAAAAGGAAATCATTTAGGCTCAAAATTGGTTAACAATGGTGAATTAATTTTGGTAGGCTATTTGGATAAGTGAGTTAATGTGAATTGACGACCTCAATCATTTAAATGCAAACATACAGAAACAATGGACATCAAGAATAAAACAAGTCAAAGATTGCAATTATAGAGAGAATAACACACAAATGAAATAGTGGTTAAATAGCATACAACCACACATTAAATGCTAAAATCTCACTAGGTTGTGTGTTCTAGCTCTAACCTATGTTCCAAAATCCTTATTAAACAATTTTAACAAGAATAATTCAACTCAAATTAATGGGATGCCCTACGAAAATATTTCTTGGAAACTAATAATTTAAACCCTCCCCCTTTTTTCTTTTTTTTTTTTGGGATGAATAACATTAAAATCCTATGATTCCTATCCTCTTTCAATCATCATATTCAACCTAAGCATGTAAAGAGGAGAAACAATTATGCATCACATCATTCGAACAACCTAGAATAAAAGAAAATATTTACAAAACAAGGAGACTAACACATGCAAATTCAGATACTCAAGTTAGATTCAATACAATCCCATGAAGATACATATCCTAAGAGTAAAGAGGAGATGATGTCAAAATATTTAAACTAACACTACTACTAATGCAAGTCATAATGATAACTACAAAATATAAAAAGAAAGTGTACAGAAAGAAGTTTTTGACCAACAAAAGATGTTCTGGAACAAACCCCCCACACTTGAATCTTTGCATGGACCTCTGTGCACTCTATAATCCAAGGGGGGTCTCACATCTATCAATCTGCTGCTGCTCCTCGTCCCTCCGGTGGCAAAGTTTGTAGGGGATGGAAGTCCATAGGCGGGATTTCATCACCGGAATCGGGATCACTCTCAGTCTACTCGCCTTCAGGCGTGTGAGGCTCCAAGACAGAAAAATCAACCATTGGGTTTATTTGTTGAGCGATCTTCTTTGAGTTTTCAGAGTCTCAGATGATCATCCTTTTAATTGACGCTAACTCCTGGGTAACCATTTGGGTAAACTGATGGAAATGTTGCGGTTATTGAGGTGGGGCAGCGGATCAGTGGATGTACCGGCACCTGATCTCTTCCTTTTCCTCTTTTGAGCTTTGTCTCCCTTGTACCAATTTCCATGAGGTAGGCTCCTTTTATTGTTAGGAACCCGATATATCACATCTTGACTCTCCCAAGGTACTCTGACCTTTGCAGCCAGTTTCATGATCATGCAAGGAAATGGGAGGGAGTATCGCGCAATCTAGTTCACCTTAAAGATGGAATTCCGAATAAGAGGTGGGAGGTTCACCGTTTTCCTCTCTAAGATAAGCCAAATCAAGATTGCGACATTTGCTGTGATGCTTAATTCATGGGTGCTTGGCATCACGTAATTAGCGACTATTTGTTGCCAAACTTTCACTTCTAAGGTAAGGAAATTCATCTCAAGGCTGGCTGGTAGTGGTTTTTTTTTTGTCGTTACTCAATGTCCATGATGCACCATGAGTGACTATTCGCTTCAAAATCTTCTCCCAATTGAGGCGTCCCATGTCCTTGTCTGAAATTGCTTTTTCATAAACTTCTTTGGTCTTTGGAACCACTTGGATCTTCATGTAGTCAGCAATGGCTTTTTCGGATATGTCAATGTCATGTTGGCGGAGGAAGATAGTTTGGAGATCAGCGGCATGGTAGTTACCATAGAACTCCCGGAGTAATGTCTCATTTATTTCCACCGGCTCATTGTAGAGGAATTGCCACTGATAGTGGTTGATGAAATCCTCAACAAAGTCTTTCAGATGGTCCGGGATGTCCAGTTTTCTTTCAGAGTGAACTTTCCTTTCCAGCAATTTATCATAATACCTCTGGGATCTGGCATTACAAAACTTAGGCGGCTCGGAATTGGGATCACTAATAGGGCTGCACACGGATCGGATCGGATATAGGCGATTTTCGTATCCGATCCACACATATTTCGTTGAATCGGATCGGATACGATATCTGCAATTTTTACCATTATATCTGATCCGATCCGACTGCGGATATATCTGCAGATTGCGGATCGGATTGCGGATATACCCGCAGAACATAGAAAAAATTGAAAAAAAATTGTTTGCTAAAAATAGACGGCCATGAAGCCTCGTTCCTGCAATTTCCATCCTGATTTTTAGAGTCTCACAATTCATTATAAATCTAAGTTACAAACTCTAAATCTAAGTCCCAAACTCTAAATCAAAAACAATAACAAATTAACAATCCAACATGTATGTAATCTCCCTTGACAATCCAAGTATACAAACATCAATTCATCCTTAAAACTCAAAAGCAACAAACACCCAAACAAAAATGGAGACAACAACGATAAAATCAAACAAACAAATAAAACTTCATCCAATCCTATTTCTATTCCTCATCACTTGGATCCAATTATATTTTAGCCACCATGGCACCATTTATTCATGTAAATAAAAAATTATGAGTTCATCCCTGCAACCAGTGGAGTAACCTAAATCAGGGAAAAATAATTGAAGAATGAAAATGAAGATGCCCTGATTTTGTCATTTACCATAACAGAAGAGAAAGTGAAGATTGAAGAATGAAGATGAAGGTGAACTGATTTTGTCATTTACTAGAACAGAGAAGAAATTGAAAATTGAAGAATGAAGATGAAGATGGACTGCGACGGCAAACGAGTGGCGGCAAGAGGCAGTGAGCAAAGGCAACGAGTTGAGACGACGTGTGGTGAGGCGAGCTGAGCTGAGGAGCTGCAGCGTTGATCTGCGACAACCGACGAGGAACAAAGGGCTGGCGTCGAGTTGGGGGAAGGGACGAATCAGCGAGGCTACGAGCCGGGGACGACGGGTGGGTGGCGGCACCGTCGCAGGACGGGTAGAAGAGATGATATGGTGGATGGTCTGATGGATGAGGTTAAGGTTGGGTTAGCGACTTAGGGTTTGTGAATGTTTGGACAATTTTGGAGGCGTGGGTGAAGTCTGGACTCTGCAGTGAGTGAATGAGTGATTGGAGTTTGGTGGCTAGGGTTTCTTCTGATTAATTAGTTAGCATATATATATTTTTATTTTTTTAATTTATATATGGTGCGGATCCGCGGATCTACGATACCAACCACAAATCCCTTATCTGATCCTTCTCCCTTGCGGATCGGATCGTATCCGATCCGACACCTCTACGGATCGGATAAGATCCGCATTTTTTGGATCAGATTGCGGATTTTACCGCGGATGTGCGAATTTTATCCGATCCATGTGCAGCCCTAATCACTAAGATCCCCTTTAGGTTCCCCTTTATGAGTTGGAGCCCTTTGAGCTTGTTGTGTAGTTGTTGGAGTTAGTTGCTTTCCTTTTTGAGCCATATTGTAAAATATGAAAAATTGCACATGTTAAAACATACACTGAATTATCAAAGAATCATAAACCTATAAAAGGAGATTAAGGCATATATGACGAGTCAATGCAAATAGCCTAATCCAAAGTGGTATATTGAGAAGTGGAGTTGTGCAAAAAGAAAGTGAGAAGTGTTTACTGTTGCCAATGAGCTTAAATGGTTAACTTAGTAAAGCGGTTACTTGTACGTCAACAATCTGCAGGTTCTTATAGTTTCATCAAATTTTCAATTAAGTCCCTATACTTTTTTCCTTTAAATCAGGTCCCTATACAATATTTGATTTTTCAATTGGGTCCTCGCTGTTACAAAAACGTTAACATAAACAGAATATTTCATTAAAAAAATGAATATGCCATTTAGATTGATCTCTCTCTTTTTTTTAATTCCAAAAATGCCCCATGTGTTTTAACCTCATTAAGTCACTCTCTTTCAACCTAATTTCACCCTAATTGACTCAACACTCTTAGAAAACGCTCTGCTATGGCACGACGAAACCATCTTGGCAGACCCTTCGCCGGCTCCATCACCCTCCTTCGTCACTCTCCTCCTCCTCCTTGCCTCTTTACTTCCTTGCCCCTCCATTTATCACTCTCCTCCTAAATCAGCAGCCACCACCTCTGCTCCTCTATCGCTTCCGTAACTCCTCAGCTTCCGCCCACCTTCCTCTATCACACTCTCGTCTCATGCCACCTTTAAGATTTGCAGTCGCCGGCCCTTCACATTCCAGATCCGCAGCCGCTGGCCCATCGCTTCTGTCTTCTAGATATGCAACCGTCAGTCTCGTCTCTGCTGTCGCAACCACCTGTGTCTCGCCTCCCTCTCAATTTGCGGCTTGCCTCTTCCTCCGCTACCCCGCACCTCTTTCTCCCTCTCGATTTGTCACCTTACGGATCCAACTCTGCATGCGTCATCTCTTCCTCCGCCACCACCGCCTTTGCCAAGCTTCCCTCTGCCTGATAGATCCACCACTATTCTCCCATTCTTCTCCCTCTCTTCCCTGCTACCATCTCCCTCTAGTTTTTTTCTTTCGATTCTCATGGAAATAACTTCATTTCCTGTTAGTTCTTTTTTTTTTAAAACTTGTATATAATTTATTTATTATCTATTTGGATTTTGATTAACAAAATCTGTTTTTATGTTGAGTTGGATTGAATCTGTTGTTGTTGGTTTGTTCTCTGATTTGGTTAAATTTGAGATTATTAATGTGGTAATTTGAACTGAAATGGTGGTAGATGGGTGGCTGTGGTGGTGGTTTGTAACAGGGATGATGTTGTAATTTTGTTATAATTATAAATTGCAATAGTGTTGTGTGCTTGTATATCAAACACGTTAATGTACTATTGTGTCTATGTATTTTTATTTTATGTCTTTGTGTATGTGTTTCATGTGTCTCCACTCATTAACCAAACAAATCCTAAGGAAGCATGAATCTGCCATCACATAAATCCTATTTATCTTTTGAAGAAAGGTTAATTTGATAAATTTAAACTCTGTTAACGTTTATTTTAACGATTAATGTCAATAGGGACTTAATTGAAAACCCAAATAAAGTGTAAGATTAAAAGGAAAAAAGTATAAGGATCTAATTGAAAATTTGGTGAAATTATAAGGATCTGCAGATTAATTAAACCACTATTTTATTAATAAATATTTCGACAATGTTATAAGACCAACATAGTTTATTATTTTTATCAATAATATTTAAAAGTGTTGATCGAAAATATAGTACTAAAGTATTAATTAAAAATGCTAGCAAATATAAATTTAAATTATTGGCCGCTAAAATTTTCTTTAGAAATAATATTTGATTCTTTTGGCTATCTATTAACTTTTACATTATATCACAATAAATTCATATAACTATTTTAAGATTATTATATACGGTAATACTACATATACACCTCCATACACACTATATTTAACATGAAAAATGTAAATAATTTACGTATTAAAAATGGTACCTACAGGGTGGCATTTATGTTGGTCCTAATTTTCTTTGGGACTAACGTTAGTCTTTTAATGTCTTTTAATTTTATATCTAATTTGAGGCGTTGGATCATTTTATTATTAGATCTAACAGTATAGAATTAAATATATATTTTTAACTTTAAAATTATCAAATACTTTTAATTTACTGTATTTACATAAAAGGTATCTTCTACTTCATCCTCAAGATGCTTTGCCTTCTCATGTCTTCGGAGAACAGCCCCCATAGCACGCCAGGGAGCGCCACGGTCGCAGCCTCCAAGAGCGCCATGGACACAGCCGCGAAGTCCTTGGTCAAGAATAGACCTCGCCAATTCCCACGACGGAATCGTCTCCGGAAAATCCCTCTGCCCAAGAAAAAATCCCCGCAGAAGAAAAAGTCTCAGGTGAAGAGAACAGCACCGTTGATGATCTTCAGTCCCTCATCAAAGCAAAGATCGAAGATGGTAAAATCGAGGAAACTTTTTAGATGGCTGACCGTTTGATTGAAATGGAGCCGGAGGAGCTTGATTGGCCGCTGCTGAAGGCGCATCTTCGTGCCCCCGAGGGCGAGCACCCAATTGTCCGGAGCTTGTTTGAAGAAGTGCTAAAGAGAGACCCTTACAACGTGATTGCGCTCCACAGATTTTTCGTGGCGACTTTTGAGTTGAAGATACCAATCAACCAACGAAAGATTTTTGCCAAGGTTTGAAGAAGCCATGAAGTTCTTGGAGAAGGAATGAGTTGGTGTACAGGCGGACGACGATGGAGGCTAATCTGATTCGAGTTGATGCGGCACAAAATTAACTGTGTTGGAGGGTGAGGATGGTGGGACAGTGCATGGTGAGACTGTGGAAGGCGATGATGGCGGTGGGATGAACGGCAATGGAAAATGGGTAATGAAAAATTGATAAAGACTAGGAGTAGAACAAAGGAGTTGGAATATAATAGGAAGTGATTAATATTGAGTTATTATTGTAAATAAGAAGAGTTACGATACTTATTTGTAATAATAAATTAAGGATTCTTTTTGCAAATAGAAAAGTTTAAATGTGATATACAAACTTACTCAGGACTAACATAAATGCCACCCATAACTCATATTGACTCCCTATTAGTCATAATATGTTGGCTCACTAGTCTTTTTCTTCTATTATATATTACTACAAATGAATTTAATTTCATATTAGGCAACAGCATAAACTAATGCTATATCACTATTTAGGATTTAATTTAATTTAGATGTATACTTAAAACGTGAGATTTTTTTTTTATTCGATCGCTCCCTACAATATCTATTAATCTAATTGATTTCTTTTATAATAATTATGTAAATAAAAATATTTATTAAATCAGTAATGCTATTTGAACAAGTAAAATCACAACATCCAAACCAAGTTAACAAAATTCATTCTCATCAAAACGTGTATACACGCCCGTCTTCTTCCCAAATTACGCCTTTGTTGCCATCGTCGTCATCTTCATCGTCGCTATCATTATCATCGTCACTGTCGTCGTCGTCGTCATTTTCTTCTTCTTCCTCCTCCTCCTCCTCAGCCAATGTCCTTCTCCTCCTCCTTCTCTCTGTCGTCATCATCGTCTAATTGTCCCTAATCTTCTAAAGAAATGGACATATAGGTTCCTCTATAAGTTTGACTTTCGAAGAGCTAACGAAAGTTGCTGATCTGATCGTAATGGATCTGTCACGCTGTCAAATTAGAATCCAAATGAAAATGAGGCCTTGGAGTTTGACAATATTTCATCGTATGATAAACATTTTATCTAAGCACAATCTTGTGTAAATCACCCAATTTGAAGGGTTTGGCCAACACGGCAACACCAAAAACAAAATCGTCTATAGCGTTCTAGGTATTTGGATTCTAGCTTGGCATTGTAACAAATAGGTGGAATCCATTAAGGTCGGATCAACAACTTCAATTAAATATTGAACTAAATTTAAAGAAAAAAAACGGCCTAAATAATTTTAAGCAGATGTAAATGAATCCAACTTCAAAGTTCAAAGTCATTAACCTGGGATTATCCCAGAGGCATATTGACATAAGCAGATTGGTAAATACAAATAGTTGCAAATCAAAGCATAACAAAACAGTAGCAACATTTTTATCTGCAGAATTACTTTGGTGGCAAGGGTGTAGTTGCAAACTTCCAAGAGTATTTTGCTAAATTACGATAGCCTTGTTCCCCAGCAACTTCATTGACAGGAACAGCATCAGAAACTTCCCTTAAATCTTCTTCTGTAAGCTTCACAGCCAGAGATCCAATGTTGTTCTCAAAGTTCTTCATTCTTGAGGTCCCTAATGGTATCACATCAAATATATGGCAAAGCAAATTAGCCCCTTTGTGTAGACAAAAATTAGGTTGGCAGAATTTGTTTAACAACTGAAATTTCTACCTGGGATAGGGATTATGTCGTTTCCCTGATGAAGAAGCCATGATAGAGCTAGTTGAGATGGAGTGCATGCATGCTTAGAAGCCAATCATCAACTCTTTTATAGAAAATTTTGTTCTTTTCCAAATTCTCTTCACTGAACCTTGGATGCGTAGCCTGTAACAGAATCCATCAAAATAATAAAGATATGAACCATATTGTCCTAGAAGTGGTTTGAATCTCTGTCCTTGTGAATATTATTTTGACCGTTGTAATAGGGGAAAGTTACAAAACAAATACACTCAAACTTCAAAAGGTAAGTATTTTGCACTTGTTTATCACTAGTTTACATACCAGCAAACTCTGATTATGCAGTGACTCAACCACTGATTTACCTGCAAAAAAGCCACGACCGAGAGGGCTATATGCCACTATTCCAATTCCTAGTTCTCTGCAAGTCCAATATGTTTCTTAGATAGACCATAGAAAATTGGAGTATTATACTATAATCATGATTAGAGAGAATACTAATTAACAGAAGATGATGTTATTCTTTCAAACTACCTGCATAGTGGAATTATAGTTTCTTCAATGTCACGGCTCCATAAAGAATACTCCATTTGCAAAGCAGTAATCGGATGAACTGCATGTGCTCTTCTTATAGTGTCAACATTAGCCTCTGATAGACCAATATATTTTATCTTCCCTTCATTTACGAGCCTTTTCAGCTCCCCCATCTTCCTCACAATCACAAACATCATAATATAAGTGTATAACTAACCATAGATTGTTATAAAGTAGTTCTTGAAAGGCATGCACATAGCATTACAAACAAGAGCAGAGAAGTGAAACCATTGAGTGCTTACAGTGTATTCTATTGGCACCGAAGTGTCAACTCTGTGTTGATAGTACAAATCGATATACTGGACATCGAGTCGCTTAAGGCTAGCTTTGCAGCATTTCCGCACATATTCAGGGCTACCCTTTACTTCAAAATTCATTCCATCAATGTCAATGATACCAAATTTTGTAGCCAACTGAACTTCTTCACGAGGCAACTCTTTCAAGGCCTAAGAACAGAAGTAAAGGAATCTTCAATAATCACTTTATATGTATCAAATTTTAGTATCCCACAAGTTTGTTTTTTCCTTCAACAAATTCTATATGCAAGTTCTAAAGAGTGATCAAGTTTGGAACCAGAATAAACAAGATTAATTGCTTGCATAGTGTGGTTACCTTGCCAATCATGATTTCATTATCATGATTATCCCCATAAAGATCTGATGTATCAAAGAAGGTGACACCTTTATTGAATACTTGCTTAATAATTGAACATCCTTCTTCATGGGAAAGGGGGGCATTGTAAATTCCAGATAGGCCTCCACATCCAAACCCTAACCTAGAAACCTGCATTCCATAACCGAATATTACAACAAGTTCTTATTCTCTCACAAATATTAAACCAGAGATTTGCAATGGGAAAGAGGAACACAAATGGTTTTGGTAAAACCTACTAGATAGGATTTTTGCCAAAACCATGATATACTCATTGCTTAGTGCAAAGTCCTATTATGAATGATATCTAAGTTGAAAAGGATCCTTTTTTATTTATATTTTTTTGGGTGATGCAAACTCATTCCTTGAGTTGATGATCAATTGAAAAGACACAACCTTGCTTCAATCAAGTAGTCACTTACAGAGACTACAGAGTCAACAACAAGCATATATAGAAAAACTAACAAATATCTTCTGTAACGAAATTCGTTGATGAACTTGAACTAGCTTTGCCTCTTACAAGAATTTGTAGATGGGACCAGAGCACATGGCTTGATAGAAAAAGGAAAACGTTTATGAAATATGTAATATGAAATATGTTATTCATAGGATCATCAATTTTGTTTTAAATGTCCAGTTTGATGGTCACTCACAATCACCAACCACCAAAATTGTATTGCTTCGAGCTTTATAGGTGGAAATAGTTGTTTAGTTTATTTGATGTTGAGAGACTTGATTTTAAGCTTGAGTCTCAATTCTCAAATGATCAAATCCATTATAAAATTATGAGGTGTTTTTTATTTGTTGTTTTTTTGTTGTTTTGTGTAATTTTTTTTTTTATCAAAATATGTTGGAGGAGAAGCTCGACCCGAGACCTCTATTAAAAGAAGGGGACAAATGTCATTTGAGCTACAGTTCATTAGCCAGTTCATTGGCCGTTGTTTTCTGTAATTTGAATATTAGCAAGATATCCATATTATAGATAGCTAACATAGTTCATGATTAGGACATATGATTTAAAATAGATAAAATAATTTTTTTTTTAAATACTAATGTTAGATGAAAAAGTTAGTTACCTGATATTACTCCATTTAAAATTATTAACAGTAGACAAAAGTGTTATAACACCAGCACAATTTATTGGTCAAGTGGGCATATCATCTGCCTCCCAATAACCACACCCCGGGTTCTACTCCCAGCAGAGGAAAAAAGACCCATATAATATGTGT
Organism: Stylosanthes scabra; assembly: GCA_036250425.1. Taxonomy (NCBI): domain Eukaryota; kingdom Viridiplantae; phylum Streptophyta; class Magnoliopsida; order Fabales; family Fabaceae; genus Stylosanthes; species Stylosanthes scabra. Next base: position 143,580 of record JASCZI010000064.1, read on the forward strand.
AACTCATGTAGTGTGTGTGAGTGTGTTGTGTGGTGTGTAATACATGGGAAAATATTGATTTTTTTTTGTGATTGGAAGAAAAAATATTGATTGAAGTCTATTATCTATATATTATATAATATTAAAATTGAGTTTATGGAATTAACGATGGAGCGCTGATACGGAATTCTTGTTTTTCGATTTATTTTTTTTAAATCATTTAATCAGATTAATTAACAAATTAACATAGACATAAAAAAAAGTTTAACAAATTAACATAAGAATAATTCTATTTGCATATCAAAATTAGTCACCAAATTAGTCATTATCTAGTATATAATACGTATTAAAATACTAGATACACATTAAAAATGAGTTAAACTATATATATATGAGAAAGTTTTGGTAGTCAATATTAGGGAGATAATAGAAAGCCAATATCATTTTTCTTTCTTTTCTATTTTCTCTTTTATAACTCACTATTTCCCTAATTACAATCATTGGCTCCCTATTGATCCTCTATTGTTGGTTTCGTAATATTACATATATTTTGTATTTCAATATGTATTATATACTGGTGGCTGATTTTGGTGTACACCTAGCATAACCCATAAATTAATATCACTCATTAATATCAAATCTTGTAACTTTTATTTTAATAACATTATATTTCAATTAAACTATAAATACCATTTTCATAAACGTCATTAATATTATTATTAATAATTAATGTCAATTTAAAATTATGTTTTTGTTTTTTTTAAACTATTTATATGTTTTTTTAACGAAAATATGCTAAAAATAATATGTCGTGTAGTTATTTAATTTAAAACACATGATTAATGTTGTTATCAAACGAGTTAGTTTGACCCATTTAATTTACATCTACCTAAATCATTTATGACCAACACAACGGGTTAAACGGGTTGCCTTTTTTATTTTCAAAAAAATTAAACTAATTTTTCTAAGAATAAAAATAATCTTGAAATATGATTAAATTTTAGACTCCATTATGTTAATTTTTTGTTAAAGATTAAGAAAAGGATAAATGGGCTAGAAAATTTAGCCCGCGAGAAGTCCTATTTAACTGGACTTTTTTCTATATTAATCGAACTCATCCGTTTAGCACATGTTTTTAACGGACTTAGTCTTTTATGAAAAATATGTCCATTAATGACTATTCAGGTTAGCCTGATAAGTTTGACCCATTTTGACAGCCTTATATATTACTCATTTATACATCTTGAGATAATTAATGCACTTGATTTTTTTTTTTATCAATTTATCGTGTGAGAACTTGGTAAATTTTCATAAATGTAAATTTATTAAGAATTATGTTTGTTTATTATATTGAAAATCATTTTTATTTTATTTTCATTTAGTGTGTGAGTATATTTAATATGCATGCTAGATTATATTAAATTATATTTAAATTGTATAACAATACTATTTTAAATTTTGTTGAATTATATTGAATTATGTTATATTTTGTATTTTTTAAGCATAAGTGGATATTATTGGGTATCAATCTTTTCCAACGGAATAATTAAAAGCAAGGTTGTCTACTTAAGCGCGCAGGCTGGTCTGTTTAAACTCACTTTGTTTACGGTCCAAAATTTCTCAAAATAACCCGTTTATGGCCAGCCCAACTAATTAAACGGGTTGTCTCATTTAATTAATTAATTATTTATTTATTTGAAAAAAAATTTAAAAATCTATTTTTTAACCAAAATAATAATAATTTTAACAAAAGATGCCATTTTCTTAGGAAAAATCTTGAAAAAACAAAATTCTTTAGCGAATAAATTGAATTTTCTAATCGATTAAAAACAATATAGGAAATGGTATTGATTATCTTTTAAAGAAAATGCCAACCTAATCCGTGATTTTCACCGGTTAATTAGGCTTAGCCCGTTTAACCATGCATTTTTAACGGATAGGAATGGCAATTTGGACTGCCACGAGTCGAACCGACCTGACCCAACATGCCCTCCCTTGAATAGGACATTTTTTTTAACGATCGAATGAGTATAATTGAGTGTGGGTAATACCTGTTTAGCTTTATTTTGGTATGAGTAATGATTGACCTATCTCATTACCTGCCTCATGATCTCCTATAATGTTAATTAATAAATTTAATTTTATTAACCTTTTTAGAAATTTATTTATAATTTTATGGATATTTTAGTAATTTAAAAAGATTTAGATACTATATCTAACTTTTTTCACTTCTCAATTTTAATTGATAATGCTTTGAATATTATTAATTATTTTATTTTAATTTTTTCTTTTTCATGTATATACCTGTTGATTTGGGTATGGGACAAATACATATACATGTGAGTTTAGGTATGATGTAAAAATTTAGATATCCGTGAATAATGGAGCGGATAATCGAGCAATACATGAATGTGGATGACGGGTATAGGTACTTGATTATACATCCGATCTGTCCCATTGTCGGACTTAAATATTTTTGGAAAAGCCTGCCTATTTTAGACGGGTAGAGGGACTGACCTGATAGATTCGACTTTATTTTAGCGATAATATTCAATAGAGACTCGTAATAAAAATATACAAAACAATGATGAGTACATTTTTATAAACGGAGAAAGAAGACAAAAAAAAAAAGATAAATGCCTATTAATACACATTATCACCCCTAAGGGATGTTCATGGAACCGAGTGAAGTCAGGTCTCCCCTAACTCAGACCCGGCCCAAAATATACACCGAGTCTATTTTGAGACCATAACCCGGCCTTAGACCGGTGAAATTTCTTCGATTTTGGGTCGGGTAAAAATCAAATATTCTCCATCAAATTTCAAAAATAAAAATGTAATAATCAATCATATGTTAATAGCATAAATATTTAAGTGTCATGCAAATAAATCATAATATAGCCTTAACATAATAAAACACAGTATGAAAACATATTTTTAACTCTCAAGCATAGTCTAAATTATTAAATAAATACAATTTTTAAATAACATAATTGGGGGAAATAAGCTTAAAAAAATGATTAGTGTGAGTCTTAAACAAAAAATGGGCTAAATGAATAAGAATTACATAATCATATAATTTTATTTCACTATTCACTAATTTATTTTATACACACATTATTATATCATTTAAAAGATTTAATTATATAAATACCACAGGATCGGGACCAAGTGACCCGAGCCTAGGCCACCCCCGATTTCGTATTTTGATCGTCTGGTTGATTTTATTTGCTTCAACCCTAATTTGGGTCGCATTGTAATCGGCTAAAAAATACCCCCGATTCAAATCATGAACACCCATATCCATACTCATAAATTATATATTACTTTAATTATTTTATATATAACTAATAATAATATTAAATAATTTTTATAGTTTAATTTCTCGTGCCTTGCACGGGCAAATAAACTAGTTTCACCATTAAAAAATGAAAACTACGAGTAATTAATACTTTTGTAATTAATAAATCAAGCAACAAATCAGAAGAATATCTAAAATGTTAAATAGAGCATTTTATACTATACAACAAGTAATTTCTGAAAATCAAATATACCTATAATCACATAGATTTCTTTTAGAAACAAAACATCTAAAACCTAAAAAAATAAAATATCTAATTTAAGTTGTTGACTGATATTGACTAAATTTGTATTGGTCACATAGCATTACTCTTAAAAAAAAATAGTTATTGGGGATAAAATTGATATAAATTGAAAATTTGAGGGATAAAATTGACACAAATTAAAATTTAGGAATATTTTTGAAACTTTTAACAAACATCAGGGACAAAAAATATATTTTACTCTATAAAAAATTACAATAATGAACATTGCAAAAAAATTAAAATGGCAAATTTTACAAATTCGAACATAAAGAAATGTTTTATAATTTTTTAGTATGTATTTTCAGTACTCTTTTATTAGTACTATTTTAGCAATAATATTTTTAAAAAAATAACTTGATGAAACAATAATATATTAAAAAAGAAATATAATAAAAAGGAGGTAAAAAATTAAAATAAAAAAGAGTACTAAAAATAAAAAAATAAAAAAATTTATTTTGACCGAAAAAGCTATTGAAACTAAGATCACATAAATTCAAATGTGCTCAAATATAATGGATTGGAAAAAAAATAAATATTTTCAACTAATTCCTCAATGTTGATGAGTGAACACATAAATTAGAATTTCTAACTTCCTTTAAACACACACTAACAATGTAAAATCATTTCTTTGTTGAGAGCAGAGAAGAAAACCAAATAAAAAAGTGAAGCGTTCAAGGAACTCAAACACACTTCTCTTTTCTCAATGCTAATCCAAACACATTCTAAATAGATTTATAGATTTTAGAGTATATACGCATTTAATCCCTGAGAAATTTTAAATCAGACACATTAGTTCCCAACTAAAATTAATTATCTTTTAGTCCCAATTTTTTTGTTCCATAATAAGTTCTCAACAAAAAGATAATTAATTTTAGTTAGGAACTAATGTGTCTGATTTGAAATTTCTTATGAACTAAAATGTAGATATATCAAAATTTTATGAAGGAAAAATTACTATTTATATCCATTAATGTTTAGAATGCAGACAAAACAACCCGTAGAAAAATAAATTTAAAGTTGTACCCATGAAAAATGAATTTTCTTTGACAAAACTACCCAAACACTAAAAATTAAATATAAAATTACATTATAATAATTGGGTATTTTTATTTATTTATTTCATTTAGTATAATTTTACATGTTATTAGTTTTTTAATTTAATTTTTATAATAAAAAATAATTAATAAGTATTAGTGTTATTATATTTATGTAGATTGCTAAAAATTTATAGATTGCAATTTTCGAGTTTTGATATTTCAAACAAAGTTTTAAGCAAATATATTCTTAAAGTGTTTTATAATATTTATTTGTATAATTATTTATTTATTATCTTATTACTAAACAATCTAAAAAAAATTACATTAATATTTTTTCTTAATATATGAATAGCAATTTAGCATTATATAATTTTCAATAATTATACGTGAACAAGTGATTAAAAAAAATAAGTCCAATCAAATTATTTATTGGTGGCCAAAATCACTTGTTCAAATAACATTACCCTGTGGCTCCCAAAAAATATTCTCAAGCACCGTCACTGGATAGACACGGGATTTGGCAAGTTGGGCATAGATTTTTAATAATTTTTTCCTTTATACCTCTTAATTTTTTTATATTATTATACCATTACTCTTTTTTAATTTTGAAATGAAAAAACCCTAATCCTCATTTCGCCCTCTTGTTTCAAACACTGGCGCAACATTAGGTTCTTCTCCTTATCTTCTTATTTTTCTTCTTCTTGTTGTCTTCTTCTCCTCCTTTCTTCTTCTCTTCTTTTTGTTTTGGTTCTTCTCATCCTCTTCTTGGTTCTGGTTTTTCTTTTTCCTCTTCCTCTTCTTCCTCCTCTTCTTATTATTTTTCTTCTTTATCTGGTTTGTGTTCTTCTTTTTTTTCATTTTTCTAGTTATGGTTCTTCTGATTTTGGTTCCAAATTATGGTTACAATATGCGGCCATGGTATCTTCGCAATTATTAACCCTAATTAATAAATTCAAAAACACAATGTCATAACGAACGATAGAAACATCAAACAAAAGTACAAGTGCCCCATGAGTAAGACATAATCAATTGAAGCCTGCCCAACATCAAATAAGTGAGTTGTAATAAAAGAAGAATTGGTATGTCTTTGTATATTCTGTGTATGATTGCCAAACATAATACAAAAACACTAATTTTTAGTGTCTATGTCCTAGTGTTTTGTTTAGTCATGTTCTTACAAACAAATGCAGCTCAATATCTACCAAGTCAAACATCCCACAGTGGGAATCATGATCTCGCGAAAACATAATTTGCTCACTATTCCCAGCCCTTCAAATAAGGTTTTGGCAGAATTTCTGCCATACTTGGTAGATACCTTGCCAGACATTTGAATAAGGGAATATTTTCTTAACAATTAAGATAAGATTGTTACCATATTTGTATTTATATTTGATGGGAAAATCGGCAAGTGCACCGAATCGTTCAAGTAATACCACGGTGAAGTGGGTATCGTTCCCACGAGGAATAAGGGACCAAGCAATACTATCTCTTAATCAATCTAA
>JASCZI010000065.1:7168-17437 GCA_036250425.1 Stylosanthes scabra
ATGGTCACATGTTAACTAATTGAATGACATCATTAATACCCGGGCAGAGTCTTCTAACAAGACAATAAAACACACCAATAAAGAAAAAGAAAAACATACATGGGAGATAAATTCCAATTGAAAGTTGGCAAAGGATTTGGTGCTTGGGCATCAGTAACCTTCTTATAAATTTTTATATATATTATCTCGTCTTATTTTAATAAGGATAAAGTTTATTTTTTGTGTCTGAAACTTGTGAAAAATATTAAAAGTACTTCTAACATTTAAATTAATTTAATTTTGTTCCTAATATTTTTTAATAATTTTAAATTTACCTTTATTATCAAAGCGCTGGAGGAACCAAAAGGGGCATCTGAACTATTAAAACTGCGACCCGGAGTCGTGTCGAGTGAGGACGTACTCTTACTATAAAGACCAAATCCACTGTCGGAAGAGGGCTCTCCCACGATGTCAACACTACTCTTTGTATCATCATCAGATATCACAATAATGGGAGCGGGCTAGAGGGTAGGTGATAAACCCATATTCGATGATTGAAAATGTGTTATAATTAAATGATTTAACAACTTAAAATCACATAATTGGTTGTGAATATCCATGTTTGTAAATCTTTGCTTGTATGTGCTTTTAAAGATATATGTATGTTAATTTGGCCTTAAAATGATATGAATTTATGAAATCTCATCCCATTTGCTTTCTTGCTGAGTTTGTTAGTGTATTTCAGCCCTTTAGGGGGATTGAGAATTACATGGAAAAGGCTAAGAAAGGCATTGAAAGCAAATGATTCATGAAGAAAAGCCAAAAAGAGAAAACATAGTACGTGTGTGATCGCACACATGCTTCGTGCGTCCGCATATGTCCCTGGGAGCATCACAGAAATGCCTCTGTTTGACTTGTGCGACTGCACGGCTTATGCGTGCGACCGCATGTATGCTTGGAAAAGACGTAAAGATGACTTTTTGTTGACCCTGCGACCGCACGACTACTTCATTCGACCACATGAGTGCGTCTGGCAGAAAAATAAATGAAGGCTAAAAGTGGAATTTCACGTTTTTCGGCTCAAGGTCAAGCTTATCAAAAGGCCCAAATTGGAATTATGTGAGGGAAGAACAGCTACAACACAAGCATGCATTCACCCATTAGGATTATAGATAGTTTTAGCTAGTTATTTAGAGTTTTTTTAGAGTTCTCAATCTCTCCCATTTTCTCTTTTTTTTCTTGAATATTCTTCAATTCCCCTTTCATTCTCTAGCCACACTAGTCAGTGCTTTAATGTTTGGTTGTTCCTACTCTTGTTGATTTATACAATCTACTACTTGTTTCTTTCATTTAATTCTCTCCTTCTCAATTCTAGCTTTTATGTTTTTATGTTCTTATTTTTACCTTGCTGGAAATTAATTCTCCTTATAATCTATTATTGTTTTCTTCGTTGATTATTGATATTTCTTTGCTCTCTTGTTGATTTACATCATTAGTTAGCTTAATTTGTTAAGTTCTATTGCTATTCATTATGTTTATTTACTATGCATGCCAAGTGTTTGATGTTTTGTTTCTCATTACCAAAGTGGCCGCGTCAGTAGGTTGGGAGTGAAAGAGTCTGCGATACTCAAGTGCGGTCAAACGAGGGGTTTATCACACCGGGGCTTTGTCTACTGCTCGGGGTGACCTATCACGCTGCCGAGGTACAACTGGCTGGTGGGGCTGCAGGAGAAGGTGAAGGAGGGAATCCTTATCTAGCTGCTCCAAGTCCTACGGGTCACATAATGATAGATACGCTTGCGCGGAGGATACAAAAGAAGGGGTGATAACCTAACGTTTCTAACTCGGGGTACACGAAGGTAACGACCATCACCTAAGGTCTTATGTCACGTAGGAAGCACATATATACTTATATTATATCATTATTATTAAGGTGAGTCATCTCAAGCCTTTACTCATTTTCATTACCTCAATTCCACTAAGGATGGCTCATTTCATCAAATAAAACTTGTCATTATTTCTATTCCGACTAAGGGCATTCATTCTCTTACATAACCATAATATCATTAGTCAAACATTTAAAGCAAGAGAATAACTATGCAAGCACATGCAAATAATACAAATAATCACAAATAATAACGACCTCAAGTGACGGTGCACACAACAACAGCACCAAACGGTTGTGTAAATGATGCACAAACAGTGATACGATGCATGCCTTGTCCTAATGCAGGCCATGAGCTCATGCTTCGGTTAGCTACCCGCAATCCGATGTTACTCGGAACAAGTCCATATATGGTTTCTTCAAGGTGTCAATTAGCAAACGTGCGTCGTGACAGTGCAACCTTTTTCCACACCTTCTTAAAGCGGGCGGGTCGAACCACCATCCCTAGCATAGGGTAAACGCCGGACAAGCGGGATGAACCACCATTCTTGTCTAACGTGAGCGCTAGTTTGACGTCATATCTCGCAGACCGTGAAGAGACAACATTAACAGATTTCGGGGGGCGACCCTTCACTTAATGTCACACAAACACGCAAAACGCACATAGCCATCATCCTTGCCACGTTGAGGTTCACACAAACTTGGTTCAATCAATGAACGTGGCTTAATCAACAACCATTCTCTGATTAACTTGGGTTATCACAACTTAAGGTTTCACACCATTCACTCATCCTTGCATTATGAGAGATTTCTAATCCACTTAAGATAATCTTATGCATTCTTATCTTTGTTGTCCTATAAAATGACCATCTTGTTCTTAGTTTCTTATGCATTATCGTTTTTTCTTATAATTAAGTCTTATGCTATTCAATATCTTTCAAAATTTCCCTTTGTTTCAATCTTTTAACCTTTTTATACTTGGTATCTCGCAAACTTCTTTTCTTTTCACTTTTTTAATTTGGCCTTATTATTACACTAAGTCTTTTTGACTTCAAATAAATCTTATTATTTTCTTCCAAACCTATCTTTAATTAAAACATGTTCTCTTGGTTTCTTTTAGTGTCATGTTGAAATTCAAACTTTTAGTATATTCTTATTATATCTAGCTTAAGCTTTCATTCTATTAATTTATAGTTAAAACATTTAGGTTTTTTTTTACCATTTATTATACCTTATTAGTTTGATATAAAAATTAGAAAAAAGATAAAAATGCCCCTGACCTTTTTTAAATTGGACAAACGTACCCCCACCTATGGGAAATACCTGTATGCCCCAACATTTAAAAAAACGAGACATTCATGCCCCCTGCGACATAGACCCACGTGACCATTTTGTGGGAAGCTTAGGTGGCCATTTTCTTGTAACTATTTTCTTTGAAAACCTTATCTTGTAACCATTTTCTTTGAAAACCTTCCCTTTCCGAAACCATGGTCAATTTAACTAAAGCTCTTTCAAAAACAAATCATTTTCTTAAAATCCACATTTTCCTAAACAATTCACTTTTTGAGAATACTTTCTTCTTAAATAAAAAATTTATGAGCGTTGAAGATTTTAGGTGACTCAAAGTAGGGGGGCTGAATCTGAGTACTATTTTTCGGCCAAGTAGGCAAGTGAAAGCTTGCTGTCTGAATTCATCTAATCGAGTTGCAGGAGACAAAATAACGTACAATAGAGTAAGAAATGTAGAACTCAAACAGAACACCAACAAGTATTCTGGTTTGGCTACCTCCACTGCAGCCTACATCTAGTTTCCACCACAACCATGGTGGAATTCCACTAATTTCAATGAAGTTACAAACACCAATTCAAAGAAATTACAGTTGCCTTAACTAAGGACTTCAACCTAAGCTAACCTAACTTAGAAACTATCATGAGTGTTATCCCAACTCACAAGGGTCAGGCTCATGAAACACAACAAAAACTATTCTAACACTAAGAATCAATTTCAGTATTGCCCTTTACTCAAGACCTACACTCTTGCCTTTTCTCTCATGCCTTTTAATGATTCCTCACTTAATGCCTTTTACCACCATGATAAAAATAAGAAAGCTAAGTCTAGAAAATCACTAAAATTCAAAACATTGAAGGAGAAAAACAAAATTCGAAATTCTGGATGCTCTGAAAAACTGTGTATGAAATGCTCTCAATTGTGCGTGTTCTTCTTGCCTCAAACCTTGGCCGAATGTTCCTTTAAATAGGCACATTGCCTCCAAGGAAAGATGCCAATATGCAATTTGAATTTGAGCAGATTCTTGTTGGTTGTGAGCAATCCAAAAATTCAACTGAGCCTTGGGCAAATTCCATTTGCAACGTTACAATTTGCCCAATGCAAAATGCAGCAGAGAAAGTGGATAGTGCTCTCCTTGCTGTCCTTGCTTTCTTTTTCGAGCTTGTTAGTACTTGACTTGATCTTGGCCCTTCATTCAATTTTTTGGCTCCAAGAATGATCTTCTGCCTTGGATTCAAATGTTGATGTTGTGCTTTCCTTCCCTTCCCTTTGTGCCTTTTGTAATGAAAACTAGATTTTCCTTTCTTCTTTCCTAACAGGACCCTAATGCACTTCAGGTGGGTATTGTGCTTATATATTTGATTCACAGACCAGCAACAATAACTCATTATTGTTCCATCAAATGGGCTATAATAACATTAGAAATGGGCATGCACAAATAACACACACATCAAACAATTTTGGGCTTTCAAACCCAACCAAATTAATATTTTGTCATCACACAATAATATTATTTTTCCCTAAACTCAACAATCTCCCTCTTGATGACAAACATTAATTATAAGAAATAATTAAAGGAATTGAAATGGATAAAGTTAAGAAACTTCCCTTTGTAGACTACTCCTTGAAGTTGTGTTTTCCCCTCATTTTCATAAAGATTGCTCCCCTGAATTATAGTTTAGAAAACATAGGGATAGACAACACATTGACAACTATACAAGCATAAAGAATCAGAACTTAAGGAAAATGCCTGTATGTTATCAATCAAATCAGAACTTAAGGAAAATGCTTGTATGTTATCAATGAAAGCATTAATCTCTTAATTCAAACAAAAAATAGCATTTGATCACATGTGTAAACAGAATATTCAAAGCAATTAGCATATGATCAAAATATGAAGCAAATAAGCAATAAGAAATTATGTAGTGCCTAATAAACTGAAATGGTAGTACTAGCAAATAGGTTCAAAGTTCATCAACACAAGACTACTAACTACAAAGAACTACTTGAGAAAGCCTCAATTTCATTTCCAGTATTTTTCCCCCTTTTGTCATCAAGGTGGGTGAGAAAATATGAATAAAAAACCTGCAAAAGAAATGTTAGAGTCTCATGAAAGTTGGAACAATAGCAGCAGTAGAGAGATAATCACTCAAAATTATTAGGCATCAAAGTTGTTTTCATATTCATCTTCTATATCCATTCCTCTTCCAAAGAATGCTTTTCAGTCCTAAGATTTCGCTTCACGATCTTTTTATTGCATCATCTCCTTTCGAATATGAGTTTCTTTCCTTATAGGAATCATCAACAAAATCAGCATCAAAACTCAGAGAATTTTATTGAAAATATGCCATAAGAAAGTGTAACATCCCGTTTTTCGGCGTCACGCGCCACAACCTACGAACGGGATGCCACATTATATCCTAGCATGACTTCTACTTTATATCTATAATATTTACACATAAGCATGCAGTTAATAATCTAACTCGTCATACATGCTTATCTTAAAGATATTGATCTTCTTTTGCTACTAGAAGATTCGAGGTCAAAGGGGATGACATCGTAAAATATAAAATATATCAAATCGTAATAATGTTATTATAAATCTATACCTCCCAAGATACAATAACACCTAAACATAAAACACAGCCCGAACACACAAAGGTTTAAACTGTGTCACGGAAAACTGAACAAAAGTAAAGACGCCAACAACCTATGCCTCTTGTGTACTATCATCTTCGAGGCAATCTAGGACTCAACCCCAAAAGGAAATGGGTTAATCTAACTAAGAATCCTAAAAGGTTTTTCTAAGACTCGTTCGTTTCTCTTCCCTTTTTCCTTGGCGTGCCACCTTGTCGCTTAAGCTATCTCTTTTCATCCATGTCTTCTTCTCCTAAGCATCGAACAGGTCAACTGGAATTCGGATCACAGCATCCTTAACTCCTTCATTTTCGTAGTTCTCCCGATGTACTCCTAAGATCCCAATCTTGCCTCCATCTATACATGGGGTAAAGAAAGAAAACGGGGGTGAGAACCTAACGTTCTCAGTCGACTCCTACGATCAACTACTCTATCCTAGGGGCTTACGTCACGTAGGTATTCACGTAGCACTCTCAACTTCAATTAGTCATATCAAGGGAAAAAGAAAAGAAAAAAAAGAAAGAAAAGAAAACAAATAAGCTAACACACAAACAATTCATTCAAGCACACACACAAGCAATTATGCAACACACAAATCATGATGCATGCCTAAGGTTCCTAACGCAGGATGTGAGTTCACGCGTCGATTGTCTTCCTGCAACCCGACGACTACCCGAAACGAATCTGAGTATGGTTCCCCACGAGCGACTGTCACGAAGTCCATTGAAGCAACATGCATCTCCCCTTTGGATGCTTTCCACGTTGCCCCTCGCACGGATCGTCATAAATGGTGAGGATCCCGTAACCGAAGCTAAAAGAAGGCTGTATCGCTCATGAGTCACAGTTAATTCTCCACCGTAAGAAGGGAGCTACCCATCAAACAGTGGCACCTTATGCCTCCAGAGGGGTTTGTGCTTCATGGCAGTGCCATATTATTCCACACCTTCCTTAGAGTAAGCGGGACAAAACCACAATCCTCACAAAAAGGGAATAACTCTAAGTAAGTGGGACACAACCACCATCCTTAGCATGCTCTATCTTATATCCCCACGGGAGCACATGCTTAGTGGCAATGCCACAACTTTCCACACCTTCCTTAATGTGAGCGGGACAAAACCACCATCTTCACAAAAAGGGATAAGCACTGAGTAAGCGGGACGAATCCACCATCCTTACCAGGCTCTCTCACCCCCTCCCCCCCGATTCATAGAATCGTTGGCCAGATAATATATCTTAACTAAGGGTCAACGTAATCACAGACCACTCAGCCTTAGTCAACCAACCGGTTCAAGTAGAGCCAAGACCGGTAATCCGTAGCTCGCTTGATAATTGACCGATCCGTTACTAGGGAACAAGTGCGACCTTGGGGCCGATCCTGTTCCCAAGTAAGGGACACGGTCCGATTAAACCGTCCCATACCAGTTAACCAGACCGAATCGGTTAAACTACCTTACTTAGATCAACCTAGATTTGGGAGACTTACTTTCTTCTCTTAACTCATATATTTGTGCAAAAAGCTCCAAATCAAACTAAAGGTGAAAAGATCACTTCAGAAACATCATATATCTTATATATAAAATATAATTATAAAAAGATATTTTTGATCATATTTCTTGAAATCACACTTTTACCCCCCTCATAAATCTTTTTAAAGCCTAGATAACCTTTTTCACCAAAACGTATATATCTTTTTCATTTCAAAATGTTTTCAACTCAAACTAGTTTCATTTGGACCTTAACACATGTATCTACCTCCAGTAAAAACAGTTTTGAAAGAGACATTTTGTAAATTACCGTTCTGCCCTTTCTTTTAACCTTCCATTTCCCAAATTGCCCCCGATACGAAAATCAATATATCTATTTCATTTTAAAACATTTTTAACCCCAACGAATTTTGTTTGAACCCTAAGACACTCATTTAACTACTGTAAAAACAGTTTTACAAGTGTCACAATGTAAATGACCGTTTTACCCTTTTTCATAAAACTATTTTTCCAAAAACGCCCAATTTCAAGTATTAAATTAAAATAATTTTATCTTTCACTATTTTCAGCCATCAAAACAGAATTATACTCTTATTACCCTTATATTATCACTATAGAAACATTTTTCGAAAACACCAACATTAAAAGATAGTTTTGCCCTTTTTACACCTAAGTTAAGAAAACCACTTTTAGATTACTTCAAACACTTTAAAACCTATTTCTTTTTCATTAAAAATACCAAAACATTATTTTATCACATGCCAACACTTTCAAATTCTGAAACTTTCATAAAACACTTAAAATGACCGAAATGCCCTTTTGTAGTAAAATCTCAAACTTTCATTAAACTTTAAACATCAAATACTTTAACTCTTTGAAATCTTTCATAAAAACTTCTCTAGACTCAAAACTTCTCCCAAATCAAAGTGATCTCTTTGGACTCTTTATAAACATCATCTTATCATTATTCTCCATCATTTAGTCAACATAGACATCATATATCTTTCATCAAGGCCGAATCGGCCATAAACATAAACTCATCATAAATATCATTGTCATCATTCAAGGCCATTCGACCATCATCATACATATACATACATCACACAAATCAAAGATTCACACATACTCATCAAACATAACATGCAAGCATCAAGTTCACAATTTTATTAATCAAACATTCATTTTATCAAGGTTTACCATCTTTGAATATCTTATTTTCATATTCTCATTCAAAAATTCCATAGGACTCTTTCTAGTAAACCCTGACCCCCTTACCTCTTGTAGAACACTTTGAAAATGACAAGATCACACAAAAAATCTCACTTGTTGGCCACAGTTTAAGCTAGGGTTCCAAGGCTTGAGCTCTAAACAAAAGTTGTCAAGGTTAGAACAAAGATCAATGACATGCATGCATGGCCAAACTAGGAAGGAAGGAAAAGAAAGAGTTTTACCTTCAAAATCTTGATTTTTGTGGAAGATCAAGAGTGATCTCCTAGGGTTTCTTAGAAACAAAGCTAGAAAAACAAAAAAGATGACAAGATAAGAGTTTGATCTTGAAATAAATAGAAGGTCAAAAATAAGAAAAGAGAGTAGATGATGATGGATTTGGTGACTTCAAGAGAGATTAAGAGCTTCATGAGTTGATTTCCAAGAGCTTGAAGATGTTGGTATTGATGATGAGAAACCGAAGTGGTAATGGTGATGATGAGATTCGGTGTTGAGGACGAAAGAGAGGATAGAGTTGTTGCTTGAAGATCTAGGGTTGATAATTAGGAAGATGAGGTTGAGAGGATGAGAATGATGTATTCGGTGGTGGAGGTTTGGTGGTGTTTGAAAATTAGGGTTCATGAGTGTTCTTGAACAAACTCATGAAAAAGTAGAGTTTGATCTTTATTTTTGGAGAGAGAGAGTGTGTGTGTATGTTTGTGTTTTTGTTTGAAAGATGTGATGTGAGAAACAAAGAGAATGAGAGAGGGAAGAGAGGTTTCGGTTGGAGTGAATGAGAGAATAAGAGAGTTGTTTTGTTGTTGGATTTTGGGTGTAAGTTTGTAAGAATGGGAAAAGTGATGTGTGGTTTTGGTATAAGTTAAAGTATGTACAAAATAAATAAAATAAGAGAGTGTGAAGAGGCAGAGAGTGAGAAAAGTGTGTCTCATATTTTTGGTGTATTTTTGTTGAGACATAGAAGGTTTATTTTTTGTAGTGTATGAAATGCTCTCTATTATGTGTGTTCTCCTTGCCTTAAACCTTGGTTGAATATTCCTTTAAATAGGCACATTGCCTCCAAGAAAAGATGCCAATATACAATTTGAATTTGAGCAGATCCTTGCTGGTTATGAGCAATCCAAAAATTCAGTTAACCCTTGGGCAAATTCCATTTGCAGCGTTACAATTTGCCCAATGCAAAATACAACAGAGATATTGGAGAGTGCTCTCCTTTCTGTACTTGCTTTCTTTTTCTAGCCTGTTAGCACTTGACTCGATCTTGGCCCTTCATTCAATTATTTGGCTCCAAGAATGATTTTTTGCCTTGGATTCAAATGTTGATGTTGTGCTTTCCTTCCCTTTGTGCCTTTTGTAATGAAAACTAGGTTTTCCTTTCTTCTTTTCTAACAGGACCCTAATGCACTTCAAGTGGGTATTGTGCATATATGTTTGATTCACAAACCAGCAACAATAACTCATTATTGTTCCATCAAATGGGCTACAACAACATTAGGAATGGACCTGCACAAATAACACACACATTAAACAATTTTGGGCTTTTTAACCCAACCAAGTTAATGCTTTGTCATCACACAATAATATAATTGTTTCCTAAACTCAACAAGTCTTAAATCCATCACTTTCGGCCTTAGGCCATTTTCGTAATCCTCAAAACTCGAATATTTTTCTCTTTACAAATCCTTAGTTCATAACTTATAAAATGTCACATCCTTTATATTTATATATATATATATATATATATATATATATATATATATAAACATCATTTC
>JASCZI010000065.1:40888-52646 GCA_036250425.1 Stylosanthes scabra
ACATTCTTTAATCAATTAAGCTCAATTAGGAAGAAAATCTACAAATGCAAATATTCACAAGTTTAGGTGCAAGATGAGTTGATAAATCCACTCTTTTCAACCCAAAAATTCTAATAACATATGAATTTATCACAATGCTACATAAGAAATAAAAACTCAGGTAATAATTTAAAAATTTTAATTCATTCACAATTTTTTATGCATTTATTTTATTATTATTATTATTTCTTTTTACTTATATCACTCCTCTTAACATTATAATTTTGGAAAGTTTTCAGGTATACCTGTAACTTGTAACCGTTGATTTTGATTAAAAAAAATTAAAATATAAATGTAAATCAAAATCAATAATTACAGGTAGACCAGTAAATCGATGTACCTGAAAACCTTCGTATAGTTTTACTTAACACCACAAACTATCTATCTTCACTATTAGCCATCACAAGCTGACACTACCAACCACCATTGGCCGCCAGAATCGATGACACTTTCAACGATCCTTCAGTAACTTTTGTGTACTCATCGTCATTTACTCCGTTAATGGTGATATACATATTTAAGGTTTCAGACAATTTATTCTCTAAATTTCGGATGATCAATTTTTTGGATTTTGAATTATTAATTTATTTATGTTTGGATTATCTGTTATATAGGTTTTGGATAATTTGCTTCTATGAAAAAATTGATTAATTTTTTATTAACTATTTATTAATTATCAATATTTTTTTATATATTTATTAAGATTTAGAATATATATTTTTTTTAATATGACTAAAGGTGGATAAATAACATTTATCAAATATGCTTATTCCTATTGATTAATTGCCTATGTTGTCAAATGATTTTTTTTTAAAAAAATTCTTATACTAATTGCATATTTGATTGTTTTGTTTGGTTCCATCATATTATTAAAGAGAAAATTTAAGGAGCTAATGCTTACCCTGATCAATATTGAAACAACAGTGACCAACCAACCTAATTCTAAACCTGCAGCTTCTTTTCACCTCCCGCTTGCAGCGTGAAAAAAGATGATCTCGATACAGCCACTGCAATCCTCAGCAATCCAAGCGGAAGCGATTCGATCACCACCGCGTCGTCTTCTCCTTCTCATCACGCAACCATTGCCACATACTGTATCTTCGGGTTGTCGTTGCAGATCTGTGTCTACTTTCCTCCTTTCTATTTCATCTCCACCTTTCTCTTCCTCTTCACGTTGTTGTTGCAGTGTCTTCTTCATTCTTCCTCTTCTTTCTTCTTTGTGGTGGTGGTGTTGCAGTTTTGGTGGTGATGGTGATTGGTTGTTGTTGTTATTACTGTAGTGGTGATGGTGCTACAGTAGTGGTAGCGATGATAGTGAGATGGTTGTTATTGTTGTGGTGATAGTGGTGCTGCTGGTGGTGATGATAATGAGGAGGTTACGATTGATAAGTTATGTTTTGTCTGAATAATAATTTTGTTTAGTTTGGAATGATAATTTTATATAGTTTCGGATAATAAATTTTTTTATTTGGATGATAATTTTATTTAGTTTCGGATGTTAACTGTTTTTAGTTTCGAATGATAATTTATAATTAAATTTATTGACTCACTAATAATTTTTTAATATTAATTATGTAGCACTATTTATTATTAAAACAAGTAACATCAAACACGGCTTAAAGCCCACAAAACATGGCTCAGCTTACTCACAACATATGGCTTGAGAAAGAAACGAGTTGAAAATTGGCAAAAAGACAAGATGCACAATTTCATAATTTGGAACAACCCACATTAGAGAAAGAAAAAATCAGTTGCAGGTCTTTTGTGAACTTACTAAATTAGATGTTCACACTAATATTTCTAACTCAATTTACACCATATAAATTATTTAATATAAATCTCAAATGATAATAAAAATTGGCATATCAATTTGAGAAAAAAATACCATGACATTCTTGAAAAATGAAAACCATATTAAACCAACCGAAGGTTTTTAGGTGTATCGAGAAAATCAGTATCTGTAATCAATAATCACAGATTACAGATATATCAATAAATTGATATATTCGAAAACTTTTTTAAACCATAATTAATTAAACTGTTAAATGGATAAGTTAATAGGTAGAATAAATTCCATGAGTGGTTCGATTTTGAGAACCTTTCTGGTACTATTCTTGTTCTAAAATGCAGGGGATGCGGACTTAAGAGAGGGAAGTGGGAAGAAAACACGGGAAAAACACGGAAAATGGAAGCAATGAGAATCCTTGGTCCGCGTGTGATGTCAATCCAAGTCAACTTTGAGGCATACGCTGTCAAAACCAACCCATCCCCCTCTACTTTTTCAGACATTGGCATTCATCACACGCCTACTACAACTACAACAAAACAAATGCCCCCAACCTCACAAATCAATAATAGCCCTATAGTGGGCCCCACCCTTAAGAAAAGGTCAACGTCCTCCACTCACCTCTTAAATCCAAATAACATACGAACAAACAACAAAAGTTGCTAATTAACTTATTTTTTCTAATTTTTTATCCTTAAGATTTTTTATAAATTTTAAAAATATTATTAACTTTTAATTTGATTCAATTTTATTTCTAATACTTTTAATTAATTTCAATTATGTATCTATCAAAAAATTATTAACAATTAAAGTGTGATTAATATAATTTTTCTAAGTTTATCCTCAAAATATTTTTTATTTTTATTATTATTTTTATGAAATCATTTTTTTTTCATTTTCAAATTACTCTTGTTTTCAAATTTACTTTCTATTATTATCGCTCACCACCAAAATCATCTCTTCCGCCTCTTCACATCAGGGTCAACACCTTCATTACCATTGTGAACTTTATAAAAACTCATTAAATCTTCATAGTTGATAAGTGTTGGTGGTAATGAATAATATGTATAAAGAATGATAAAATTATATAAAAAAAAATATCATATGTTAACTATAAAAAATTCAATAATAATGATAAATTTAAATTTATTTAAAAACATTAGGAATAAAATTGAATCAAATAAAATATTAAAAATATTTTTAAACTTTTTACAAACATTAAATATAAAAAACATATTTTACTCTTCTTTCTTCGAATTAAATATTTCTTTGCTATTCATTATTGTTTTTTTCTTCAACTGTATTTAATACAGTATTTAGATATAATAAATTTAAGTCATTTAGAATGGTCTAATACTAATAAAAAAAGTTGAATAGTATGCATTGATTTTTTTAAAAAAAATATTTTTATACCGTGAACATACCAATCAAACACTAAGAATATTACTAATTTATAATTAAATTAATTTAATAATGTATCAAAATTCAAGTTTAAAAAAAAGATAAACGTTTTTGGAAAGCTAAAATTTTAAAATGTTTAATACATTTAATGTAGGGTCAATTGTCAAACATTTAAAATTAATTGAATAGACTCATATTCAATGTATCTCTTTGAATGCCAAGTAGGAAATATATTTACATAAATTTACCTTACTAAAGATATCGAATTAAATTTATATTTTATTATTTTTAAATGAATTCCTTTTTATTTTTTAAACTTAATAAAATCGATATATTTAGACAAATTGGTATCTTTTTTACCTTTTTACCAAACACATAAAATTTTTGGTGAATTCATAGAGATATTATAGAAACCGTTTGGTGAAATCTCAAACAATTAATGTTTTTACTGCTTTTGTAGTATATTTATTGAAGAGAGATTTTAAAAAATGTAAAGTAACCAATTTTTAAGAAGAAATTACCAGTAAACAAGCTATATTAAATAAGTCAAAACAATCATAATAACAAATAATAAATGCAATATTTGACTCCAACGATTAATATTACCACCCCAGATTTTATTCCTAAAATAATGCAAAATTTTCTTTTAAAAAAAAGTCCCTGTGTTTCTCCGTTCACAGTGTGACCAAAATACTCTGATAGATCTTGTAATCGGAACCGGATCCACATTGATCTGACGGTCACAAGCTAGCGTAACGGTCCAGTCACCCTAGTGGACCAAACAAGCCGAATCCTATGGTTACATTTGACCAGGGTGTACCCTTTCCTTCTTAGACCATCCTCTTTCGACAAACACTGCCCTTTTTTTCTCTTTTATTTTTTCTTTCTTTTCCTCTTCTCCTCATTCATTTGAGTATTCTACCTCTTCTCAACTTTTTTTGTTTTTCTCATTCCTCATATTTTATTTTCTTGACCCGGTGGTTGTGATGCCACTATGGCTGTTGAGCTCATGATGAGTGGTTACAGGAACGAAAACAGCAGCAGCAGCGGCTTCGTCACTTCCAAGGCTGAAGAGAACGCCGTCCAAGAAGCGGCGTCTGGGTTAGAGAGCGTTGAGAAGCTCATAAGGCTTCTCTCACAGACTCAGCACCAACGCTTTAACGCCGCTTCTTCTTCTTCTTCTGCCGTTAACTCCGATGATACGTTTTCGTTATCAATCGAGAGAGACTGCAAGGCCGTTGCGGACGTCGCCGTTTCCAAGTTCAAGAAAGTTATCTCTCTCCTTGGCCGAACCAGAACCGGCCACGCGCGTTTCAGAAGAGGACCTCTTCACGCGCCTTCTCAGCCCGAACCGTCGTCGACTCAGGAACACAGAGTCTTCCATGCGACGCCGCTGCAGCAGATCCCACCCCCTCCGCCGCCACCGCAACCGCAACCACAGCCACAACCACAGAGCCTCGTTAACCACCACCTGATTCACAAGAACGGCGTCGTTGAGAGATCGTCTTCGTCCAAGACTATTAACTTCTCCTACTCATCTGCTGCTAACTCGTTGTTATCGTCTCTCACCGGCGACGCCACCGCCGCCGGTGAAACCAAGCAGCAGAACCACCACCAGCAACAGCCGTCGTCGTCGTCGCCGGCACCGGCGTTTCAGATCACGAACCTGTCGCAGGTTTCGTCAGCGGGGAAGCCACCTCTGTCGTCGTCTTCGCTGAAGAGGAAGTGCAGCTCGGAGAATTTGGGTTCGGGAAAGTGTGGAAGCTCCTCTAGCCGCTGCCATTGCTCCAAAAAGAGGTACTTGATTGAACGAACAATGTAAATCTCTTCCATTTTTATTTTCTTATCATTTTTTTTTGTTAATTTTTCTTTTTGTTATTGCAGCCGGAAAATGAGGATGAAGAGGGTGGTGAGGGTACCGGCAATAAGCTTGAAAATGGCTGATATTCCGCCGGATGATTACTCTTGGAGGAAGTACGGTCAAAAGCCCATTAAAGGATCCCCTCATCCAAGGTAAAATAAATTCTAATCTAATTTTTCATTTAATTTCATTTTCTCCTTTGTATATATCATATATGATACAATACTATTCTCTAGTGTTAAGCTTTTGTGTTCAAATTATACCATGCATATTCGCAATTGATCAGTTGTTTTGATAAATGCCGGGTAATCATAATCTAATAACATCTATAATTATCGTCTTTTTTGGTGAACATCCTCTATAATTATCGTCTAATATTATGCATTTATTCCTAATGAATATAAAAAAAATTAAATTAGTCAAACTACGACTACTTTTTAAGTCTCTTGAGTCGGAGGATTGAATAATAATGATTAGTGTGTTAATTACTCGTTTGGAACAATGATTATAGGGGCTATTACAAGTGCAGCAGCGTTAGAGGGTGTCCAGCGAGGAAGCATGTGGAGAGGGCTCTTGATGATCCGTCTATGCTGGTAGTCACATATGAAGGAGAACATAATCACTCCCTCACTGCAGCTGATGCTACTAATCTCATCCTAGAATCCTCTTGAAGAGTTTTCAATTTTAAGAGAGAAAAAAGAAAAGGAAAGAAAAGAAAAACTCAGATCAAATCACTGAGATATTTAGATCGATGTTTTATTTATTTATTTAAAAACGTTCCAAAGGTGGGGGGAGAAAGAGAAACGATGATGGCTTGTGGAAATTGCAGCTTTGCTCAAGTGACAAAAGTCCAGAGCTGTGGCTTCTTTTTAAGTCTTTGAAAAAGAAAAAGATTAGTGGGTGTTCCATTTCTCTGTACAATATTGGATTCCTTTTTTTTTTTTTTGCTTTCTTCGTTCTCTTCAAGGCTGAGACGCTGAGTGAATGAATCCATCTCCATCCATCACCATTGTTTATTGTTATTATCTAAATTTAAAAATGAAAAGGTCAAGATGGTGGGTTTGGTAACGGATTTCAATCTCAAAAGTATAAAAAAAGCAAGTGGGGTTGTTTTACTAATCTGCTCCTAATTTTTATTTATTTATTTATAATATTTTTTAATGTTTGCCCCGCCCAATATTTGGTTGCTTTATCTTTGGTGCTTATATTGGATTCTCATCTATTTGTGGGATGTGTGCTTCAAACTTTCAACGCCTCAACGGGTTTTTCTTTGAAATTTTGAGTGAAGTGTAGAAAAAGCAACGAAAGGGACCTAGTCAAAGAATTGGAGAGATGGGAAGGACACGTCGTGTTTAGAACGGTTGACTAAAGAAGAGAGAGAAAAAGAGAGTTGGCAGTTACTAGTTGGGACGGCTAATTGAGGGAAGGTGGGGTATAGAGAGAGTTTCTTTTGATTTTCTTTTATAATGCTAAATTTTGGATTATTGTAGGAAAACAAATTGCTGAGAAAATTATACCCCTTCATGTGATTTCAAATTTTCAATTTAATTTTATTGAGAGAGATAAGGTTTGATATAAAAATTTTGGTTGAACTCGTTTCGGAATTGTGGGGAAAAGGTTTGGTGGGGAAGGGAGTGCATTGAAGAGAGGGTTTGGATGTTGTAGAATGGTTCTTGTGGGAAAACCAATGCCGAAGTCAAAATGGGTGGGTGTGGGAATTGATAAGATCTTCTTATTAGCAAGAGTGAGAAAGAGAGTGTGGGTCCTATCTTGTTTGCAAATTTGTTATTTTGCTCTCTGCTCTCTTTGCCTTTGCCTTAACGTCAACTTTGTTGTGCAGAATGGGGTCCCCCCTCTTTGTTAATGTTCACTCATCATCATTATTATTGATTATTGATTATTGATTTCATTATTCACACGCATGTGGCTGTTCCTTAATCATCATGCAAATTGCAAAATAAATAAATAAAATAAAAAATAAAAATATTTACTGTTATGTCTCTTATAAAATATTTGTTATTTTTTAATTTAATATATTAAAAATTCAACATATATTTTGGGTTTCTAGTTCCTGGCGTAGTATCCTTAGAGCTCTTGATAAGTTACAAGACGGTTTCTTTTGGTTTAGTGGTGACTAATATCATTCTTTTTTTGTTTTATAGTTGACTTTCTTGTGGAACCTTAGCTGTGAAGCTCCCTTTTATCTATATTTCAGATACGCATCTTCGTTTATCTGATTGTTGGAGGAATGAAGCCTGGCATCTTGATAGTTTAGTTACGTGCATTCTTGATCACTTGAATCAGCTTGTATTATCCTTTAATTTAGATATTCAAGCTAATCATGGCAAGGGGTGAGTCTGGAAGTCTAATCCTTCTCACATCTATTCAACTAAAGACGGGTATGATTGGTTAGCTAGAAGAAAGCATGGTTGGAATACTGATGACAATTGGCTTTGGATTTGGAATATGAAGGTTCCGGAAAAAATCAATATGCTTCTTTGGCTTCTCTTCCATGATGTCGTGCCAACTGCTACTTTTCGCTTTAGACGTGGTCATGCGTGTACATGCTGTTCTATTTCTTCTGAAACTATGGCTCATTGCTTCTTCTTTTGCCCAAAGTTTTATTTGATTTGGTTAAGGTTTGGCTTCTGTCCTCCGAATAATGCTAGTTCTATTGTTTTACTTGATCGGGTTCGGTCTATTTTCTCGTCGCATGCTTTCCTTTTTTGTGCTGTCTTATGGTGGGTGTGGCGAGATAGAAATAATGATGTTTTTTGTCCTGGTGACCCTTGGAACATGGATAAAATTGTTGGTTTAAGCCATCACAATGCTAATGAATTTGAATTACTGTCCTCTTCTAGACATCCATCCTTTTCCTCCCATTTTTGTTTGGACTGGGAACCACCTCCTCCTCATTTTGTGAAGGTTAATTGTGATGGTAGCATTTTTATTTGTGGTCAATTAGCAGGCTTTGGGTGCATTATTAGAAGTCCAGATGAGAATTATTTGCGGGGCTGTTCTGGTTGCATTAGTACTGATTCCAGTCTTGTTTGTGAACTTTTGGCTATTTGGCATGGGTTGTTCCTTGCTTGGGAAGCATGTTTTAGGAATGTTTTATGTGAGACATATTGTTGGGAAGCTTATAATTTACTTCATCAGGATTCTGTAGAGGTTTGTGATCATCAGGACTTAATTTTCAGGATTAAGAGCATTATGCTTCGTCATTGGTCAGTGCGTTTCATGCTTATCCAGTGCACTGCCAATTCAATTGCTGATTTTTTGGCTAGGAATGATGCGACTTCTCAGCTTGATTATTCTGAGCGGAGTACTCCTTCTAATGACCTTCTTACTTTGCTTTAACAGGAACTTATAATTTAATTTGCTTGTTTTCTGTTTATTTTTTAGTCACAAAAAAAAACTCTTAATATATGAAAATCTTAAATATTCTAAAATTACACCATTTATGACAAGACACAAAAAATTATGACGCAAAGAATACTTTTTTTTTTTTTTTACCTATTTCTTTTCATATTGTTTTTCATAAATTTAGTTAATGAGATATGTGCATATTAGGCTGAAATGAGTTAAGCCAACTTTTAAAGCAACTCAAACTTGACTCGTCAATAAGTGGAGAAGTTTAAGTTCGTTAGCTGATTTAGGGCTGTATAAGCTTGAATTTAAGGAAAAAAAAGAACATAATTGAGTTGAGTTTAAATTTGGGTAATCTCAAATAATTAACTTATATATATAGTGCGACATATACAACTATTTTGAGCAACATAGCCCAACCAAGCAAGTTAACTATTTTGGGACTACTATTAAATTAGCCTTCGAAATTTAAATGTTATCAAATTAGTTCCTCACTTTTACAAATATGACTCATATTGGCCCTTTTAAGGTTGTCCATTAAAAAAATGCTGATTTGACAGTTAATTATCCACGCCGAACTCTAATAAAACGACGTCGTGATATGTTAATGCCAACAAAGTACCAAAATGACGTTATTTGAGAGCGAAAGAAGTTAAAATCTATTTTTCAATGTGTTGTGTTGGAGAGATTTTAGCTTCCTTCGACCTTAAACGATGTCGCTTTGGCACTATAATGACGCGAACACGACATTGTGTTATTAGAGTTCAGCATGAACAATTAACAACCATATCAGCGTTTTTTTACGAACAATCTTAAAAGGGCCAATGTGAGTCACAATCATAAAAGTGAGGGACCAATTTGATAACATTTGAATTTCGGGGACCAATTTAATCGTAGCCGAAAATTTAAAGGGCCAATTTAATATTTAACTCAATACACATGTAACACCCAAACTTTCTCACTACTCACTCTTGTCGTCGCCGCCAATATCTTCTTCTTCTTCTTCTTCTTCTTCTTCTTCTTTGTTGCGTCATCGTCGTCATCGTTATTTTCTTCTTCTTCCTTGAATTATCAACAAAAATGAACCGAATTTATAAACAAAATCGAACCAAACCCAACAAAAACCAATTTCAATTTCCATAGCTTTAAGAATCAACAAATCAGATAAACAAACCTAAGCTATCAACAAAAACGAACTAGATTTATAAACACAGTTGAACTAAAATCAATAGAAACCAATTTCACTTCCAAGTTCACACACTACATTCCTCACCTTTTTCATCAGACAAAGAAGAAGACGATGAAGACAATGACAACAACGGAGAAGAAGACAGAGGAGAAGGAGGAGGAGGAGGAAGAGGAGGCAACAACGATGGCGAAGTAGGAGAAGGAGAAGGAGAAGGAGAAGGAGAAGAAGAAGATGCAGCAAAAAAGAAGAAAAAGAGGAGGATGACGCAACGAAGAAGAAGAGGAGGAGGCAGAGAAGAACGCTGTAACATCCCGATTTTCGGTATGCCGCGACACTATGATGAGCGTCTGCCCGAGGCGTCGCAACAAGGTTAATCCGGAGTTCCCTTTTCTTTGAAAACAAGAAGGTATCGTTGTAGGGGAATCCAAATAGTTTATGTTACGAGCGAAGGACGGTTCTCGTCAAAGAAGAGTGTCACAAAGTGATGAAACCCGTTCCGATGGGTAATTTCATAGCATTAATTGACTAATTATCACCCTCTCACCACTTAAATACTAGCAAAATAGGCTTGTTTGCGTTTAATTGCTCCTGAGGGCTTAAATTGTGAAAACATGCATTTTTGGCCATAATGCGCTATATATTCACTTACTTACTTAATTTCCATCCATTCGATACCTTGATATGTTTGTTCAAGTATTTCAGGCCTAGATAGGTTAGAATCGGATTGGAAGTGGCCAAGAAATGCAAAATGAGCAAGAATGAAACGATGCGAAAGGGAGCTATTGTCATCGGATTGGAGCAAACTTGGACTCTTTGGAAAGCGGAATTCAATACCTACGACTCTCATGTTGAACACTTTGTCTGATTCTAAGTGATTCTATGAGAAATTCGCATCCAAAGATCAGTGTGCAGAAATTTCCTAATGTTTTCAATCCTGATCTCTTGTCACTAATTTGGGCATAACTTGAGCTACAGAGGCACAACTGACTTGGTTCTAACGCCATTGGAAAGCTAACATCCAAAGCTT
Source organism: Stylosanthes scabra (assembly GCA_036250425.1). Classification (NCBI taxonomy): domain Eukaryota; kingdom Viridiplantae; phylum Streptophyta; class Magnoliopsida; order Fabales; family Fabaceae; genus Stylosanthes; species Stylosanthes scabra. The sequence continues at coordinate 51,561 of JASCZI010000065.1, forward strand.
CGCAAAGATATATAATAGTCCTATATGTGTACGCATATGGACTCGATGCGTACGCATTAAAATCAGGAGTGGCGCGCACGGCACGTTTCTTCGCCTATGCGTACGCCTCTGTTTCCTATGCGTACACATCTAAGCGTGGACAGCAAGCAAAATGGAGGCCAAAAATGGAATTTCAAGCCAAATGGATGCCTATAAATAGAGGGCATGCTATCCCATTCTCCACACACCTTCTTGAGCCCCTTTTTGGGGGTTCTAAAGCCTTGAGAGTTTTTGGGGAAATTTATGTTCTCCAATGTTCTCTCTTAGTTGAATAATTTTAGTTCTTAGGATTTCCGTTTTCTTGTAGCCACACTAGCCAAACATTTTATAGCTTTTATTTACTGTTATTCTGTCAAACTTCTGTTTTAATCAATTTACTTTATTGTTATTCTGTCCGTTTACTTTCTTCCAAAATCACGTTTTTACATATTGTTATGCTGCCAATTTATTTTCCCGCTTTTATAATTTCCGTTAGTAGCGAGTAGAGTCCCATAGTGTCTCGGCTGTGAGGTGAAATGTGCAAATGACTGGAGCTGCGAGTCCCCATAAAGATCACGTTAGAGGAACGGGTCAATCCCGTAAAGCTATACGCCCTACACCCCTGCTAGCATAGTGACATGTCCTTAACCGTACAAGGTTCGCCACGGCAGCATGGCACATGTGCTTGGGAACCTGGTGACAGCAGGTCTGACCCGGTGACAGCAGGGATCCTATAGAGTTTGTCAGCCCTGAGCATATATCAGAGGCTCCATATTTCGCTTACGCGCAAGAGGTCCTGGTGACAGCATGATTATACCGGTGACAGCGGGTTACTCTTGGGAGTCGGGGGCTGAGTCACGAACTCCAAGCAACACCTGCTCCAATGTGAGTCGAACCCGGAATTGTGGGTTCGTTGCCACACAGCTAGTCAGTTTCGGATATAGCGGAGGTTCCTCTTAGGTGGTGTCTAATCGATCTGGGACATAGCAGCAATGATAGCGATGCACAGTATTTCAACTCATGGCCGGGATACTCCTTTTATTATCAGATCATTTACTGCTTTTTAAC
>JASCZI010000065.1:60908-75115 GCA_036250425.1 Stylosanthes scabra
CCATCTACTGAACAAGTCAATTTCATAGGCAATGATTCAAGGCAACCCAACTTCGACCCGCATTCCAAAACTTACAATCCTGGCTGGAGACATCATCCAAATTTTGGATGGGGAGGACAAGGAAATCAAGGGCAGAGAAACCATTCCTATAACAACCCCCCATATTCGCAACCTTACCAAAACACATTCCAACCAAATCATACATACCAACCACCACCACCCCCCACCCACACACAAAACTCACAAAAATCCACTTAACCATCTTCCATTGAAAATGCCTTAGAAAAACTTTCTCCTTCTACCAATACCTTTGTCCAACAAACCCAAACCTTCATGCAAGAGACTAGAGCCAACTTCAAGAATCAAGAAGCTGCCATCCGAAACTTAGAAGTACAAGTGGCACAAATTGCCAAGCAATTATCTAAAAAACCCACAAATACTCTCCCAAGTGACACTATTCCAAATCCAAGGGAAGAATGCAACGCCATTAGTCTGAGAAGTGGCAAAGTGGTGAGTGAAGAAACCACATAGAGTGATGAAGAAGCTTCAGATGAAGATAAGAAGCAAAAAGAAGTTCATGCACCTTCACTTCCAACTCCAACAGTAAAGCCTTATGAACCAAGAATTCCAATCCCTCAAAGGCTTCAAAGACAGAGCAAGGAAAAACAATACTCCAAATTTTTGGAGATATTTTCCACTCTTAAAATCAACATTCCATTTTTAGAAGTCTTGGAGAAAATGCCTACATATGCTAAATTCATGAAAGAGCTTTTATCCAAGAAGAGGACTTTGAAGAAATGTGAGATAGTAGTTATGACCAAGGAGTGTAGTGCCATTGATGAGGAGGTTTTTGACGATAATTTCTTGCTTAAAAGGATACCCTCATCAACACTTTTTCCACATATTTGCTAGTGATTGACCAAGGTTTTCCATCTCTTGCATAATTATGTCCTTAATCGATTAATTTGTTAAATTATCTTCCAAGTATATAAATTGTTTGAATCTTCTCCCACTTGGTGCCTTGATGTGTTTACTAGTGAGTTTCAGGCCCAAAGTGTAGAGGAAGAGCCCAAGGGAAGCTAAAAAGAACAAAAGAAACAAGGAGAATGAACAAAAAGCCAAAAAGAGCCCAACCCAGCGTTGACCGCGCGCTCGCGCCCTCAAGATGGCACGCCCGCGCCCTCCTTTCCTTAATATGGAAGTTTCCGTTGGTGGCTCGCCCGCGCGACCTAGATGGTGCGCACGCACCACCCCATTTCGTAACGCCCAAGACAAGGACATCACACGCCTGCGCAATGGAGGTGGCGTGCCCGCGTGGCGGCGGCAGAACTCACTTAAATGAAGGCTATTTTGGGGATTTCACTTTTCCGGGCCAAGACCCATCCATTTCTCAAGCCCAAGTCGACCTATATGGGGGAGGAACAGCTGAAGCACAAGACACATTCTCTAATTTCATCAATTTTAGCCTTAGAGTAGTTTTAGTAGATTTTTTGGAGAGTTCTCCATCTCTCTCATTTTCTCTAGTTTTCTCTTCTTGTTTCTTCATCTCTAGGAACCCCATTAACAACCAAACTTTTCTTTTACTATTTGTTTTGTGGATACTTGTTCTCTTTAATTAATGCAATTATAGTTTCTCCTTCTATTTTGCTTTCCTTTACTTATTGCAATTTCTATTTTATGTTCATGCTCTTTTATGATTCTCTTGTTCTTAGTTGTTGATATAATTGTTGATTTGCTCTCTTGGCTTTATTGTTAGTTTATTTTCCATACTTGCTACCATGTCTTTATTTCTTGCCTACCAAGTGTTTGATGTTTTGTTTACTATAATTATGGAGTAGTGATCTTGTGCTATGGTCATGGGTTGAGATGTGGATGATCCTAGTCACTAGTCCCTAAGGACAAAGATGGGTTAACCCCTGGGTTAAAACCGTTCTGTTGACGCCAGGCTTTCGCTAGTGAGTGAGTCCTTAATGAGGTGAACATGGAGGATTTATCCATGTTCCAAAGACTTAGGACCGTTGCACTAGAAGATGAGAAGCCTGGGACTTACGGAACAGGGTTAATTCCACCCACTCGACCTCTTGACAGAGTGTGGCTTCGCGGGTTACGTGACAACCATCTATAATTGGGATTAGTGGTGATCATGGGGATACATGTTATCTTGATCCATGGCCTAGCACCTTTTTATCAATTTCTCTCTATATCTCTCTTTTAATCTCACTTAATCACACTCACAATTGCAACCCCTGTTTTTCTCACAACCAAAATTGTCCCTTGCGTTAACTCGTTGGGAGAACGACCTGACTCTCATACTCGGTATTTTTGAACTGGTTGCAAGCTCTTGTGACAACTCATCTTTGATCGAGCCCCTTTGAACTATGCATAAACCATGCATTTAGGTCTAGGTTAATTGTAAATCATGCATTAACATTAAAACTCATCTTCATTATTCATTAATCATTCAATTGTTTCATTAATTCATCATTTTTTATTGGGCATAGTTTGGTTCTAAGTTTTGTGTTCCACCAAGTTAATCACTAATCATTATTGCTTAAGCTATTAATTCATGCATCCTTCACATCACATATCATCAGATTCTAAGTTCGGTGTTCCACCATGACCTTGAATTCATTACCCATCCTCTGTTCATTAACATGCCTAAGATTTTAAGTTTGGTGTTTCACTATTCATTCATTCATCATCCATCTCATCCATGTTGAGCATCATATCATATTCTCTCCTCTATTCTTATTTTGTTTGCTTAGGGACAAGCAAACTTCTTAAGTTTGGTGTTGGAGCGTTTAATTTCATTCCACTTTCTTCCTCTTCAAGCAAGCTTGGAAAATAGAGAAACTAAGGTTGTATTTCTCCTTTTACAACCCTTAAGCTCAATTGATATCTCTGTTTCTCTTTGTTCTTATGTCATTAAATTAATCGAGATATACATGCATGCTAACAACATTATTCTCAGAAACATACAAGGACTCACTCTCACTAGCGAAAGCCTGGCGTCAACAGAATGGTATTAACCCAAGGATTAACCCATCATTTCTTTAGGGATTAGTGGCTAGGGTCATCCACACCTCAACCCATGACCAAAGCACAAGATCACTACTCCATAATTATAGTAAACAAAACATCAAACACTTGGAAGGCAAGAAATAAAGACATGATAGCAAATATGGAAAATAAACTAACAAGAGGATCAATAGAGTAAATCAACAAGTAGATCAACAATCAAGAGCATAAGAATCATAAAAGAGCATGAACATAAACTAGAAATAGCAATATGTAAAGAAGAGCAAAATAGATGAAGAAACTAGAATTGTATTATGATGAAATAAAAAGTATCCAAAAAATAAAACACAAAACAAGTAATTAAAGAAGATTTTGGTTGGTAATGGGTTCCTAAGAGATGATGAATATAGAAGAGAAACTAGAGAAAATGAGAGAGATGGAGAACTCTCCCAAAAATCTCCTAAAACTAGTCTAAGGCTAAAATTGATGAAATGAGAGAATGCTTGTTGTGTTTCAGCTGTTCCTCCCCCATGTAGGTCGAATTGGGCTTGAGAAATGGATGGGTCTTGGCTCAGAAAAGTGAAATCCCCAAAATAGCCTTCATTTAGTGAGTTCTGCTGCCGTCGCGCGGGCGCGCTACCTCCACCGCGCGGGTGCGCGGTGTCCTTGTCTTGGGCGTTACGAAATGGGGTGGCGCGGGCGCACCATCTGGGTCGCGCGGGCGCGCCACCAACGGAAACTTCCCCATTAAGTAAGGGAGGGTGCGGACGCGCGGTCAACGCTGGATTATGCTTTTTTTTTTTGGCTTTTTGTCCACTCTTCTTGCTTTCCTTGTTCTTCTTAGATTCCCTTGGGCTCTTTCTCTCTATCTTGGGCCTGAAATTCACTAACACGCACATCTAGGCACCAAGTGGGAGAAGATTCAAAAAATTCATGCACTTAGAAGCTAATTTAACAATTAATCAATTATGGACATAATTATGCAAGAGAGGGAAAAGCTTGGTCAATCACTAGCAAATATGTGGAAAAAGTGTTGATGAGGGTATCCTTTTAAGCATGAAATTATCGTCAAAAACCTCCTCATCACACTACCTACGATCGGAACATCACATTACCTAACCTAAGAAACTAACTCTAAACCATATTGTTTACATATAAGCCCGTCGGAATTAAACGTTATCGCTTTAAACAATTACTAGCAAGCAATTAAAGAAACTTCTTCGGCGATAAGCGAAGAAATCCCAAGATAATATATAAATAAAAATGTCAGTACAGACTCAAAGTACAAAGACTCATATAAAATAAAATACCCGACATGTTCTTACAGTGGTTTCCTATACTAGGACGCGGGCCTAAAACAAAAGGAAGACCACAACTGTAATATCCCGACTTTCGGCACTGTCGACACTACCTACGATCGGGATGCCACACTCCTAACTTAACCTGATAATCAACTTCTTTAAGTATTTACATACATATGAGCCTTTCGTTATATACGTGATCATCAAACATTCGGAGCTAAGGATACTAAAGATACTTCATTAATAGCTAACGAATCAAAGATAAGGGTAAAACGTGTAAACTGAAAATATTATAAATGGTATTATCGTTAATTACAGACCACAGACTCCAAAGGTACATGACTCAAAGTCCTACAACTCGGCTCAACCAAACAAATATTTCCTATACTGAGTCGCGAGTCTAATCAAAATGAAGAAAAGATAGCAACCTAAGCCTCTTGTTGTCTACAACTGATGAGGCTCTCTACTGACTAGGACCAACTGGAGGCGACTAAACACTAGATACTTTTCTTCTTTTCCTTCTTTTTCCTTCTTCAATCTCATCGACATCTTCATGTCTCACGATTCCTTCTTTACTCACTCCTTTACCCCCGACATCATCGCCCTCGCACATCCAACTTTCGGATGGCAGAATGAGTTCCCAACTCTCGTTTGGTTTTCCCACTTCTCGATCCGATTGTCCTTGAATAGGGGGAACATTCCTTGGAGGCGATGATGGAGATTCCGACTCTAGTTACGGGGTCAAGGGGAGAGTATTGGGGTGTCGGACTTCTCTTCTTGATGAACCCGATCCTCGTGGAGTGGAATCCTTCTTAGCCGAAGGCTCCCTACGCTTAAGAACCAAGAGGCTCTCTACTAGAAGCTCGTAAGGATGATCAGGATCAAACAGTGCACTGTGGAGCGGGTGGATAAAGGCCTCGTCATCAAAGTGGTATCTCCTTGTCTTCACGACCGCTAAATCCGAATCGGCTCTCTTGTCGAAGTTGTTGTACTTCTCACATCTCTCGATCTCGTAGTAGATGATCCCGCTTCCCATCTACGTGTGGATCAAAAATAAATAAACCGGGGGTGAGAACCTATCATTCTCAGTCAACGCCTAAGGGTCAACTAATCTATCCTAAGGCTTACGTCAAGTAGGGGAGCAGTTATAACTCGACTACTACAATTAAAGACAAAAGAAACACAAAATGAAAACAAACAAGAAACAAGCAAGAAAAGTAAACAAACACAAACAACCTAGAATAACTAAGCACACACAAACAAATGCACATACAAGAATGATGCATGCCTAAATTTCCTAGCGCAGGACGTGAGCTCACGCGTCGGTTGTCTTCCCGCAACTCGACGACTACTCTGAACGAATCCAAGTATGGTTCCCTACGAGCGAATGTCGTGGTTACACCGAAGCGACCCGTACTGCCCTTTTGGGTACTTTCCGCACTCTGTTTGCGGATCTTGAAATATGGTGACGATCCCATCACCTTAGCGTCTGTTTCCGAAGCTATCAAGAAAACGCTGCATCGCTCGTAGGTCACAGATGATCGCGTATAGGGGAGCTACCCCTTCATAATATGACACTTCAATCCCATCCTTACCTCCAACACTCGAGGGTGCGTTTGGTAGCTGAAAACTGGAACTGAGACTAGGAAACTGAGACTCAATATTGTGTTTGTTGGACAAGGACTAGAACTAAAATTTCAGTCTCAAAAATTTCAGTATTTTCAGTACCTCCAATTAGGAGGGACTGGGGGATTGAGGACTGGGACTGAAATTTTAATAATCTTTATTACTCAAATACCTTCACATAACATTAAAGTTTCTAATATTAGCCTTCTTCCTCCATTGACTTAATTCAATCTCTACTTTCCAGTATCTATTTCTTAATAATTTTAAACCAAACACAATACACAAATTTAATTCAGTCTCAGTCTTCCAGTCTTAGTCCTCAGTCTTAGTCTCTCTCCCAAACACACCCAACATACATCATCTGGTTCAAAGAACTGTTCTGACCGAAAAGAGAATTACAAGTGAAGGTCAGTTCAAACCGGACCATTCACCCTTAGCTAGTCAATCGAGCTAATTAGAGCCGAGACCGGTGATCCGTAGCTCGCTCCAACTAACTCAATCCGTTACAAGAGAACAAGTCCGATCATAATCGAACTCGTTCCCAAGTAATGAACCCAGTCCGATTACACAGTCTCATACCGGTTAACCGGACCAAACCGATCTAGCTATCTTACATCAACCAACCTAGACTTTGGAGTATTTCTCTCTTAACTTACATATTTGTACAAAAAGCTCAAATTGACACTTAAACCATTTTGAAAGATGTAAAATCTGTTTTATGTGAATTAATTTAGAAAATACTTCAAATATAGCTATTATTAAAATAACCCCCACTTATTATATTTATTCGTAATTAGGCCCCAAATTATATTTTTATAAATATAAGTTAGTACTTTTAAGTGTAGAAGACATACATCAAACGTAATGCCATATTAATATATTTTTCAGTATATTTATAAAAAAACAAATTTTGAAACTATATTTTCGAAATTCCATTCTTACCCTTGATGTAGTTATTTTAAAACCTATTTTATCCTCTTTTATCAAAACGCGCATAACTTTTTTGTTTCAAAATGTTTTTTACCTAAACCAATTGCGTTTTACTCCTAACACTCCTACCTGTCTCCAGTAAAAACAGTTTTAGAAAAGACATTTTCTAAATGACCATTTTAACCCTGGCCCTAACATTCTATTTTCGAAATTACCTTTTTTTGATAGAAATTTCAAAATAACTTAATCCCTTAATAATTTAATCCCCAAAATAGAATATTATACTTATAATATTCATATAAAACTACCATAAAAACATTTTCAAGAAAATAAATTTGTAAATTTCCGTTTTTCCCTTTTTACTTATAATTAAATAAATTACTTGTAAACAATTTAAAATACTTTGAAACTCATTTCTTTTACCTTCAAAATGTCATAACCTCAATTTAATATATATCAACACATTTAAAATCTGGAGTTTTTATAAAATACATCAAAAGATCAAAATGCCCTTAAAGGCTAATTTCTTTTTATTTTTCATAAAACTTGAAGTACCAAAACACTTTAACATTTCAAATACTTTCTTAAAAATTCTCCCAAGTCCAGGAGGATCTCTTCGGCCTCATCATCATCAACTTCTCAATCATTGTTTGATCATCAAAACAATTATTTCATAATTATTTCTTAAGATCGATTTCGGTCAAGCTTGCAAACATGCCATCAAAGTTCAATTATACATACTAGTGGCATCACAGGTACTGTCGTGTCTCTTCAGCCACTTTTTTTATTTATTTATCCATTTAAAGTATTAATTATTACAATTTTTAGGAATATATTATTTTCCTTTCATTTTATTGTTTGATTAATATTCATCACTTTGATATTTTTATCACATTATATCTACCTTTATTGTGCTTAAAAGTAAATTATCTATGAAAATTTATTTAAAAATTATGACACTCAATAAACATATATATGTCTCTCATTTTCCAAAATAGCATACATAATGAAAAAACTAATGGTGCTAATATATTTTTTTTATCAAGAAGAGTAAACATGGTGTTAATACATTTATTTTTATGTTTTTTTTAAGTGACAGATCAAAATATGGATCTAAATATAATGAAGCTTTCATTTCTCTCCAAATAGTGAAAAATAGAAAAAATGTCATATGATTGTTATTTAGTTTTTAGTGTATGAAATATTACAATAATGAATAAGCAAATTAAAATATCTGATTTGGAAATGTTATCCAGTAAAAAATTTAAGCAATTCACCATATATCACTTTATCAATCACTTCTTGAGTCTTAAATACTTGTTACATTAATGGATCATAAAAATATTTTATGAAAACATGTAGATAAATATAAAATAACTATCGTTTAATAGAGAAAAATTTTATATATTTTTTGAATCGAGATATCTTCTTTTGCTCCGAACTTTCTAAAAAGAAAGAAAAATAAAAAAGAGGTGACTAATTTTAAGTAACGTTATCATTTAAATATTCTATCTCAAATGACATTTATACATCATTTGTTAGGTTTTTTCTATTTAACAAACATGAGCTATTTGTTCTATTATGTATTTGTGGCTAAAAATTTTAAAAAGAAAAAATTATTACTTTTAGCATAATTGGTATATAATTAACAATAATTATACACAATTAAGTGATTTTAACAACCAAGCTAATTACTCACACGTGCTTCTCCATTTTATTACGTTAGTTATTTTTTCGAAATTAAGATCCCTTATTTTTCGTTTCTTCCCTTTTTATCTCATATGCGTTCGTTTCGTATCAGTATCAAAGGAAGTTTCATTGTTTTCTTTCTCGCTCCTTTTACCGCTGCTCTCCATTGTCACTATGGTGATTCCATTTTTTGTTTCTGATTAGTTTGAGGATGAATGCTATTAATTATGTAAATAGGAGGAGGAAAATGAGTAGTAGCAGTAGCAAGAAGATGAAGAGGAGGAGTAACAACAGTAGCAGGAAGAAGGAAGAGGAGGAAGAAGAAGATGGAGTACATTTGAGTGGTAACTTTCAATAATTCAAAATTCGTTTCTACTTTCATTCAAAATTTGTATCTATTTTCATGAAAATCCAATTCAGTTTTTATATATGAAATTTCGTTTCTACTTTTCATTTAAAATCTGTTTCTACCTTCATTCAAATCCGTTTCTACTTTCATTCAAAATCTGTTTCTATTTTATGAAAATCCAATTCTGTTTTCATTCAAAATCCATTTTTGTTTTCATTCAAAACCAGTTTCTGTTTTTATTAAAAATTCGTTTCTGTTTTCATGAAAATCCAATTCAGTTTTTAATTCAAAATTCGTTTTTGTTTTCATTTAAAATCCGTTTATGTTTTTATTAAAAATCCGTTTCCGTTTTCATAAGAATCCAATTCAGTTTTTAATTCAAAATTCGTTTATGTTTTAATTCAAATTCCGTTTTTGTTTTTTATAAAATTCATTTCTATTTTTTGTTTAATATCCAATTCAATTTTTCATCATCATCAACAACAACAACAACAACAACAACACCAACAACATCAACAATTGAGGGGGAGGATGAGAAGGAAGAAGAAGATAAGGAAGAAGAGGAGAAAAAAAAGAAGAGGACGAAGAAGAGAAAGAAGAAGAGGACGGAGAAAAGGAAGAAGATGACAGCAACGACAATGACGACGACGGCGGCGGCAACAACGACGACGGCGGCAACAACGACAACGGCGACAACAACAAGAGGAAGAGAAGGAAGAGGCGCTGCAGCAGTTACAAAGAAGAAGAAGAAAGGGGCACGTGTTTTCACGTTGTTTAGTGGGAGTTATTATTTTTTCCTTTGTAGGATTTGATTAGGATAAATGCTTGGATGTATAGCATTACTGTATAATTAATTACATTTTTCACATGTTTTATTTAACTAATTTCTAATGAAAGTGAATCATATGAACCCTTTTAGTTGAAGTGATTTTTCCTAAAATTTAAGTAAAAAGATTAAAGAGAAAATAACACATTTGTTATTCCTTTTCCACATAACCATATAATTATTTTTCCATAAGTCAAATTCAATTTCAAAAAAATTACATATTAATACGACAAAATAAAATCCACTCTATCTTATTCCTATTTATTTGGTTCTCCACAAATTTAAAGTAAATACTTATTTATAAATAAGTAAATAAAAGTCTCATAATTTCTATGTGAAGTATTCTCCACAAATATAGTCAAGATATAAGCTTAAGTTTTTAATTATTACACACTTAATAAATACTCTATTGCGCAAAAATACTAGGCCTTTTATTTAATGAGAGAGTTCATAATTAAAGTTAATTGATATTAACACTTCTTGGCTTAACAAAATTAGAGTGAAGTAAAAAATAAATCTTAAATAAAAATAAAGAGAAAAATTGCCAATATCCTTTATTTGACACACAGCAAATTGCGTCAAAATTCAAACTCACCACTATTTTATCACACTTCACGTGCTATATTAATCATCTCAATGAATATGTTTAAAGGTCCCAAAAGTGTAGCATTCAATCACCACTTGTTTAACACCGAGAGAATTAACTTGTCCTCCTCCTTACAGCCTTCTTTTGATCGCATTCTTTGTTGCGATTCAAGATTCAGTTAGCACTTATCAGCATCACTCCTCAATTTTACCAAATTCAAAGTAATTCTATTAAAAATTATATTATTTTTATGGCTCCAAATATGCAAAATTATAACAAATAATAGAGTCATCCTTACATTCCTTCTTTGGCGAGCTTTTGTCAATCCCATCCAAGACTCAAGATATAATTTGCATTCACTTTTCACACTCAAATAATCTCAAAATGATAAAATATTTCCCATATATTCAATGTCATATTACAATGAAAAAAAAAAACAGGTGATCCATGGCTTTCATATATTCACTGCAGAAGACACAGACTTAGACTCATCATCATGTAACATATTAATTCTACGTGGCCTATCCAAAGTCTTCAATTTTTCCTATGTAAAGTTTTGTTTAGAAAATGAAAGTTTAATTGAAATATTGATCTCAGTATCCTTTATTAAATAAATAATAATAATTCAAAATGTTAATCTTGGAACGTGCAAATTAGCAATGACAACTATTTGAAACCCTTCAAGAGAGTATAAACTTAAGTACAATATTACTATTAATAAGAAGCTAATCATGAAAAATAGAAATGTTGTACATCCAGTGCGAGAAAATTATACTCCAAATAAGTAATAATTCAACCAAATCATTAAAATGATGGAAATTGAATTGGATATAATTAAAAATTTATTGGGCATTTCGAAAATTACCAATGATGAAATTCCATATTCATCACATAACAATGAAGCCTTTATATTTTGAAATCCTAATTGAACAATGCAGGAGTGGTCGAAAAGAATGTCGTTCCATAATACAATTGAATTTCCACAGGACCACAAAAAAACCTTATCAAACCCCTTTTAAATTTGCTACTATGTCTACCCAAAAAAGAAAGTAATATAATCTCAATTCAAGTGAAGATAAATGAATTTGAAAACAAAATAGAGATAATTATTACCCTTAATTATTTCATCTAATCATCTTTGCTCCCAATTATTCATCTTCCTCTCTGGTAAATTTTGATTGTGTTAGCCTCACGTCGTCTCCTCTTCGATCTGCCGCCAAGCCTCACGCCCTCTCCTCATCGATCTGCCGCCAAGCCTCACGTCTTCTTCGATTCATCGTGCCGCCACGTTTTACCTCTTCTCACGGTGAGATTTTTCAAGTTCTTATTTTGGTTTCAAGTTTCTACTCGAATGAGTTGCTTTTATGGGCAATGATTCGATTTGGGTGGACTCACATGGAAAACTGAGTTTAACTTAGTGGCAAGTGATCCTAAGCATATATTTCGAATTTGAATTTTTCTGAACTATGCTTATTAATATCATCACAAGCTATATATATATATATGCTTATTAAACAAAAGAAACAAGTCAAGTCAAATACATACACTTGTTACAAACTTGTATCAGTAACTTTGCAGCAAAGAAACACTAAAAATAGAAGACTAATATATTTTTTAACGTATTACTTAATAATCACTGAAGAATGTAACCCATTTGTCTTTTGTTGGCTTCTATTTACAAATTGATTGATTGTATTAAATAAGTTTATGATACTCATGTTTTACTATAGGGCTTGCATATATTGGTTTTGTTAATTAACTATGTTTTATATATGAAAGAATAAATTTATGTGAATGATGTCAAGTACACTCATGTTTATTGTTTGAATATATGTGTATAAACTTTCTCCTTATTTGCGTTGGATTATTTGATTATATCATGGCTTGCATTTTGATTAAAACTCTCGAGGTTGATTATTATTTTGGGTGTGTTTGATTATAATCACATGTTGTAATATGATTTTGATCTTGTTTTATTATAGTCTAGTTATAACATGAGTTTGAATTTGAATTTGGATTATAGTTAGATAATAATCATATTAGTTCCAAAATTATATTATAAAATTTATTTTATAATCAAACATTCTTAAAGTAATAATTAAACTTAATAATCCAAATTTAAGTTTAAACTCGTTATATAATTAAATTATTAACTATAATTTGACTTTTGAACTTTAATATGTATTATTGAGTTTGATTATTATGATTAACGAGTTTGATTATAGTTATATTTTATAATATGATTTGTATTATGTTTGATTATAATACTATTTTTTTAATTTTAATTTGAATTCTTAAATTTAATTATAGTCTTAAGCGTTTGATTACAATAAGAATTATTAATGTTAAAATGGAGAGTTTGTTCTGCTTTTTTTTCACTTGCTATTATTATTCCTATTCTCAATGTTACCATGGAAGTTGAGTAACAGAGTTACAAAATAAATTATCTTTGTGAGTTTTTTTAAATGGTCTTTCATAGTTTTACTCGTTTTTTTTTTTTTTTTTAATTAATGACAATTGTAAATAATTGTTAAAAAGGAAGGGAAGGAGAAGATTTTTATACACGGTGTGCCAGCTAAGTTTCCAAAGAAAAGGTTGATAGAATTCTAAACAAAAGGGGAGGAAGATTTAGAGGTAGAAAAGGGGTGGAGGTCCCATAGTGGGTTGCAATTTAGAAGGAGAGAGTGAGCTAACGTAATGCATGAGAGAGAGTATTTGGAAGAAAAGAAAATGCTGAAATTTGGAGGAAGAGGTGAGGCGCGTGACATATGTAATGAACGACTGATTTGTATAATACTTAAATACGTATAAAAATACAAAAATACTTGGTGGCTGATTTTAGTGACTAATTTTAGTGTACAAATAGAATTATTGATAGTGGTTAATGCTCAAAAAGCAAAAAATTAGCAGTGTTGATTATAAAAGAGGAGAAAAAATTGTTTTTGAAAATAGGAGAGTTAGTGTTTTTTTGAAACCTAAGTTTATTACCCTTTTGCCCATATATATTGCTTCATGAATTGAATTATTAGAGGGTAAATATAGTACAGAAAATTTGGACACCAACTCAAGGAATGTACTTTATATATTGTTATAAATATTGTTATAGATATGTCATGATAAATAAATTTTTCCAGCATTCATTTATCAAAATCATATATCAAACTTAACATGTGTTACGGACCGGCCCGATAAGGCCTAATCCATTAAATCAATAATCAACTTACTTGGTCCATAAGTTAAGGATCAAGCTAAAAGATAAAAGATCAAGCTAAAAGAGGAAAGATTCGATGAGATCATGAAGAAATCCCATCCGAATCTTAACCACCCGCTACTATATAAGCAGGGGGCAACACCCCCTCAAGGTATGCATTCTCTAAACCCTAACCTCCCATATTAGCCCTAGAATACTCATAATCCTAATTCTGGGATTCTAGTGTTATTCTCTCATCATATCAATCACCTTCTTCGGATCCAGCCCTCAGACTCTTCCGAGTGCTTCCCCTCGGAAGGAACACTTTCTCTCTCTCATTCTCATTGCCTATTTCCTCTCACGACTAAGGTCCACTGGACCATTGTTCAGTACATCTGTGCTTAACATTGGCGCCGTCTGTGGGGACAAGACTTGAGAATCGAGTTTTGAGACGAAAGCGGAACCTCCAAAACCAAAGATGGTAGACACCTAACTCAACGATAACGTCACAAACGAAAACATCTCGCAGCCTACCCTCTAGAAGGGGATAATTCCCTCAGGTCAGAATGTTCAGCAACTGGAAGCTGCCCTGAGAGAGCTCCTCGAGAGACAAACTCGGGATGCGGAAGTTGCAGCTGAAGCAATGAAAAGGGCGGAGGCTATGGCGGCTAAGCAGCAAGCTTTGCTGGAAG
>JASCZI010000065.1:91853-122341 GCA_036250425.1 Stylosanthes scabra
CTTTTAGTTAACCAATATTAGTCAATTTTAAGGTTTATGTTTATAGTTTAGAATTCAAAGTTAAATGTTCATCATTTATGTTATAATTTAATATAAATAAAATTATTTTAAAAATATAGATTGATATTAGCTGGAAAAAAGCTGATTACCTAACATTATTTAAACTAATATGTTTTGTGTGACAATCATCACACTCAAACAAGGCACAAGATGATAGTCTAAAGCTTCTCCCTATATCCTCGGCCAACCAGGTTACGGTTGTGTTTACTAAAGCTTCGGTAGTGAAGTTAATTTAAGTATTTAACCCAATTGGTTAGGTCCCTAGTTAAATTAACAAACTTTTTTATTCAAGAAAACTAGTTGTATTTGTATACATGTACACAACTCAACTGATGTAGTTAGCCAAGTGTGATTAACCAAACCACAATAACAACAAACTCCAGTCCTGTTTTCACTTCGAACACTCACACAAACTGTAGAGACTCCGGTGGAACATTCAGGCATTCAGCTGGTTGGCACCGAATGAAAATAAAGCTTAAACACACCATTATCTTGGATTATGCCCATTTTAGGGTCCATTTTAAAATTAAATTTTGTTGTAGGAACCGCGGCTATACCTGCTTTTTATTGATAACTCTAAAAGTGTGTTTGGTTTGAAAAAACATTTTCTATTTTCATTTTCTGTTTTCAATTTTTAAAAATTGTTTTCATTTTTAGAATTTCAAAATTTTGAAAACATGTTTGGTTTATTCCATATTTTCTGTTTTCAAAAACTGAAAATAAAGAAAACTTGTTTGGTTTGATAATGCTAAATATGTAATTTTTATTTAAAATAATTTAAATGGCAAGTTACTAATATATTCTAACTAGAAACCAATATTACCACATTGTTCTAAAACCAGAAAAATGATAAAATTGCTCCGTTCCACAAATTTATAGAATCCGTGGCACCCTGCAGCGATGTTTTCATGGATCCGTGGCAGGGTGCCACGACTTCTGTGTTTTTTTTTTTTATGAAGTTCCATACCGAATTCGTGACAGGCTGTCACGGATTCGTAACAGGCTGTCACGGATTCAAACTTCTCTACTGCTCCACCTAAGTTGCATGACACACCAATCCATGTGCAATAAGTTGAATCTTTCCAATCATGCAGGGTCTTTTAATAATAGCAGATAAAGTGGTCTTTTAAAACAAAATAGCCTGTCTTATGAACATTTGGTGGTCCATATTATGTCATTGGGGCTTGAATTAGGTACGGTTAGGAAGCACAAAGCTTTGCTTTGAATCTTGGATGGATGTGAAGTTAAATAGGAAATCAAAAGGATCATGGATGATTGTTTTTTTCGTTGTCCTATGGTGTACATGGAACAAGAGAAATGAGGTGGTTTTAATAGGGGTAGCTTTATTTGCTATGAAAAATGAGGTAGCACATCATACCTTAATGGATGATTGCTTTATTAGTTGTTTTCTTCTTTTACTTTCTTTATGACTTTGGTCATGATTGTACTATGAACTGAACTATAAAAAAAAAATAGCATGTCTTATCCTTCTTGAAATTAACAATGATTAATGAAAAAAAAAAGAAACTACAAGGCATCATTAAGGGCCACATTCTCTTCCATGTTTAATGTCTGATAAACTTCAAATAAGTCCAAACTTTATAATTTGCACGCTACTAAATCTGACAAAGCTCTTCTTAAACTAATTAAGTGGTTTATTTATTAATTAGTCATTAGTCATCATTGGTTGCAATATAGTAAAAAACCAAGCTTCTCATGATCATCTTCTTATGTTACAGGTTACAACATTGGCAGTTTATTCTTTTGTTTTGCTTCCAATGATAAAATTTTTGCTTTGCTTTCTATAAAAACAAGACTCATTGATGCATTGAACACCCTGCATGATTGAAAAGATTCAGCTTATTGCACATGGACTGGTGTGTCATGCAACTCAAGTGGAGCAGTAGAGAAGTTTGAATCAGTGACACCTTGCCATGGATTCGGTGGAACTTGATAAAAAAAACAATCCGTGGCACCCTGCCACGGATCCATGAAAACATTGCAGGGTGCCACGGATTTCATAGATTCGTGGAATGGAATAATTTGATCATTTTTCTGATTTTAGAGCAATGTGGTAAATTTAATTTCTAGTTACAATATATTAGTAACTTACCCTAATTTAAATATATAATTAATTGATTATATTTCATAAGATTAATATTTTTAGTGAGTGTTTATTTTAAATTAAAAATTGTTTGGTCATCGACAAGTTCTTCCTTTAATTTATAGTACAACCAGTAAATTTTGGAGAAGAAAAAAAAAATAACAAACAAAAACAATAAATTTTAAAAATAGATCTTCGAACATATAATTACAATATAATAATATAATTTTTTATGACGATAATATAATGATTCTTTTAAATTAATTTTTTATTCTCTATATTATAAATGATAAATAAGTAATAAAATTTGAAATTTTTATCCTTAATAATTTAGTATTTATGATAACTAGCAATTCGTTATTAATAAATTAATTTGTTTATTAATAAAAATAAGTTACTATTTATTTATGGTTTAAGATTTTTTAAAAACATATTTTTGTTTATCTTTTTATTGGGTTGCGAAATTACAGTGTGGAGTGTGAACTGTGGAGGACAATAATTTTATTTTTTAAATAATTAAAACCGTGGGGATGCGTGAAGGAAGCTTTTTGCAAGAGGCAACATCACGTAGAAATTAGAAAATGTGTTTTATGTTCCTCCGCTTACTATAACACCACCGTGTTTTCTAACGAAAACATTTTCAACTCAATCTGAAAGGAAACATAGAAAACAACAAATCAGCGTTTTCAAAATTTCATGGGTTTTAGAAAACGTTTTTTCAAAATAATTTTCACAAAACTGAACCAAACATATTTTTACTCATGTTCTTTGTTTTCAAGAAAAATGAAAACTGAAAAGAATGAAACCAAACACACCCTAAACTTTTTTGCTAACTTCTACTCCCTACTTATTTTCATTAATCATGGAACGCATAAGCATAATATTATTTTTTTTAATTAATAACATCAACATAAATTTCATTAAATATCTATCAAAAATTAAAAATAACTATGGAGACTCGACACAAGTACCAACTACCAAAGACTCAAAACATGTCACCAAAAAAAAGAGGTGAATTTGAGGATTTTCTATCATATACATATTTGTTTGAGATAAAAGTGTTCAGACATAAATCACATTAGGGTTTTCAAATGACGGGCTCTCGCAAATTTAAACTTGGTTTATATACGGGCTAATTTATGGCTAGCTTAACAAGCTCATTTATGGTCAGCCCCACAGATTAAACGAGTTGACCTGTTTAATTAATTAATTATTTATTAAAAAAATTAAACAAAAAATTCAATTTCTAACTTTTTATTTTGGACAAAAAATACCTCTTAGAAAAAATAACCTTAAAAACGTCGAATTAGATAAAATATAAAAAAAATTATAAATTTGTTAGAAAATTGAAAAATATTTAATAAACGGACCACTGTTTAGCCATCGAACCGACTTGTTTAACCAGACTTATAAACGAGTTAATTGGGCTCAGTCCATTTAAGCCAAATTTTAAATGGTCCGGATTTGGAGCCAAAATAACGCCCATTTAGACAGATAAACGGGCTAACCCGACGGATTTGACTCATTTTAACTAACCTAACTCTAGAAGAAAATCATTTTTTGTACTCTAATTTGCAAAGTCACAATCTTCTTTCGACAGTGCAAAGTCACAATTCAAATACAAATACAAATTTACATTAGTGTTGAATGACCATATTGATACATACACGGCTTACCTACAATAACAATAGAGAAGTGTGAGTGATACACACGCACATATACATAAGACCCACTTGATTCACTAGTAAATCACCATATTGATGGAATTTGGATCCCACTATCATAGCTCATAACAATATTCTCACTCCTTGCAAACTAGCCGAGCAAGATGGATGCTGTATAATCCAAATTAAACCAGCAAGAGCTTGCTAACCAGATGCATGGCATGTAAGAATTCACGATGAAATAAAATTAGTTGTCGACGAAATTTGTGAGGACCTTGCTAACTAGATGCTCTCCATAGATAGCTTTTTCAAACTTCTTGGTACCATTTGCCCTCGTTTTAATTGTATCCAAAGGCTCTACGGCAGTATCAAAGTTTGTCTATTCACAAAGGAATTCAAACCTCGGATTAGTTGCAAATTAATCACGCGAAAGCGATCACTTTCAAACACCGGTTACTTTTGTATTTTGGTATATTCAGAATTCAATATATGGTGAAAACTATATTTATATATGGTGAAAACTTGCATGGAGCTGTCATCATGTGAAATTTATAGTTGAAAACTGTTGGATGACAATTTAGTCAAACATATCAAATTATCTAATAGTTCTCAACTATCAAATTGATGTGAAGACAACTGCGTGAGTCTTCACCTTTATATATGTATTGAATTATAGTTTGAGTTATAAATATACCAAAATTTAAAAGTGATAAATATTTTTAAACGAAAAGAGTATAGAGAAAAGGGGCTAACCTCGTAAAAGTATACTACACTGACTCTATATTTCGGGGAGCTGTTTATCACACGATGCAAAGTTGACTCGTATAAACCATTGGAATATATCTGTGGTAATGTTTCCATACTCGATCGATATTATTCAACTATATCTCAATTTTCATGGAGTATTGATTTGATGAAGAGATTAAAAGTGTGAAAAATACCTTTAGCATGTCTCCTATGTTGCACACAAATGTTCCAGGAACTGGAGGTGCTGATATCCACTCACCAGAGAGGTTTCTCACCTTCAACAATATCATACCACAAGCAACAAAATTAGGGGGAAAAAAGCAATCTTGATTTAAGATCCCTTAACCCCACATTTTCTCACTTTTAACACTCATTTTTGGAGGATTGAATCCATTCAAGAGACTAAATGAACCTAGAATTTATTTTACAATGCATTAAGTTTGTAACTTTCATTAATTAGATGCTTATTAACTAATTATATAATTTTTAAAACAGTAAATGGTTGAATTAAATTTTTATTAATGTGTAATATATATTCAAATATCTGTATAAAAATATTGTTACACAGACTCAATTCATACAAATTAAATCCCATGAAAGTTATCAATATAAAATGTTGGGTCCATAATTATTTCTCTAAAACAAAAACATTATATACTTCTAAATTATGGCCATGATCTTTGAACGCTAGAAATTAGCATCGAATCATCCATTGTGTATTTGTATATATTTGGATATGTTTCAAATAATCAACTCATGGTCAGCTTACTCATGTTTTTAATCAAGTTTTCACACACTTAATTTAATGTCTGTTTGAAATACTTGTTGAATTAAGGGTAAGATTAAAACATGGAAGAAGTAATGATGTATGAGAAGCACAATTTAATTAAGGGTTACAGAAGGCAAACTGGGTTAAAACTTGAAACTTCGACAAAATCAGCCACCTTTTTTTTTTCTTTGTGTTTGCAATAATCAGCCACCTCTAACTAGGTTTATCTACCTTACAACAGAAACTACTTGTCAAATTTGAAATTCGAGGTAATAATATAACTGAGTAAAGATTGTTCATATTGAGAAACAGAAGTAATATCAGGAATTGTATGCAACATTTGAAGATTATCAGTATCTAGAAATAGAATCAAGAAGAAAGGACTATATACAAGCATACCTGAAGAGCATTTATATCTTCATCCTGGTTTAGCAATGTCAATAAACCTGTTAGGCGCAGCATCTTAAGATCATTAATTGATAACTACTCATTGAACGGATGATCTAAATGAATCATGATTTAAAGGCTAAGATATGTATATCATACCATAATCAGTATGAGCTCCACTGGATTTTATGAATAAAAGACACCAGTAAGACAAAGTAAACATAAACAGAAAACACATCAATAATGTAATGGAAATGACACTCTTAGAAAGTTAGTAACTTATGCAAGTAGATTATAACTTTAGTTTAAAATGTTTGTTATTACATTACCATCCAATGTCATTTTCCATAGCTTCGTGAGTTCCGTTTGTAGTGGTTAAGCCTGGGTAACCGATAAGCCGCATTACCCAAAAAGGATCCCCAGCTCTATGACCTTCGAATTCGTCTGGTGATCCTCCTAGTGCTAAAGCGATTCCTCGCATAATCTTCCTTGCAAGCTCTGTTCTCACCAAAAGAATCATCATAAGAATGTAAAATACACCCCAGGAGATAAAATGATGGGAATAGAATGAAAAGGAGGAGAAAGCATGCCTGTGCAGATACTAATATATTCCTCCATAATAACTTTGAAATTTGGAGGATTTTGTGGCCTGCATGATACTCCAAAAAATGCAAGTTTTAGTACTTAGAATGCACATTAGTTTAAGAAGATATACACCTGATATTTTAATCAATGAAGTAGCAAAATTATCACGAAAGATCTGTTGCTGATAAAATTTGGTCAATATATCCAAAAGACTTGATTTGTTTAACAAATCTCTCCAAAAAAAAAGAACCATTTTGTGAATGATTTTCTTTAAGCTCTTGAATTTATGTTCTTTCTATAAGAGATTTTGCCACTGACATAATCTTTCTTTTATGGGTAATTTGGTATTCCACTCTTTGTTATTATCACATAAGGACTTCTATACTAAATGTTAGTACTCCCAAGTGCAATTAGTCAATTGCTTGGATATGAAGTCATATATCAAATAAGTGTCAATACTCGAGTCTTGACTAATAAGTTATTTGCGACCAGAAGCAGAATATATGAAGTTATGTCTATTGGGCATAATATTCATCTCAATCAGCGAGTCAAACATTATTTTTAAAAAATAAAATAAAATCCACCCACCACTGGTTGTATCCTTCCATAGTTTTGCCAAGATCTCCATACATGCCCCTTGTCACCTCCCTATAGCACTTTCAAAGAAAAAACAAATTGAAACAATTACTTCACTGCAGGTAAATTAGTAGAGCTACCACGCTTAGATCCAATCAGAGAAAGAGAATGGTATGGGTATAGTGAGGGAATCTATCTTCAAACAATGGCAATGATTGATCAAATGAAAGAGTGGAGGTTTAATTTAGGGAAAAGAAAATATCAAAATTGACTCTAAAGAACATTGAGATAATCCTATAATGTTAGTAATACCTACATCAATTGCTTCATGCATGTCGGGTACGCCTTTAGTTATATTTTCTCCAACCCTCTGGTAACCTCTGCATCAGAATTAGGCTTGTCACAAAATCAACTCTATCGAAACTTAAAGCTGTTAGGTAGAAACATATAATGGTTTTCAAAAACGACATGCCCCTAAACATATGCTGAAATTCAATGTTTACAATTTTAGAAGAAAAATGACAACTAGAATCAAACTCAAGATTAATAAATAATGGAAGTTCTAAACTTCTAATATCATGTCATGAACCAACTCTTCCAAAAAGTTGAAGCTATTAGGCAATGGCAAATAAAATAATAAATTGATCTTATAGTTAACAGCTAAATACAGATACAGGGGAGTTAGGTATCCAAGCAAACCTAAACCCAGTAGCTCGAGTCATTTTGATTTTCGTCTTTTCTTCATAAGGTAGTTCAAAGAATCTGCGACTTATGTCTTTAACTTCTTTAAGGAGAGCATCAGAAACACCATGACCTTTCTGTAAATCAAGGACCACAGAATTAGAAGTAAAGCAATAACCAAAATAAAGGCCGTGGTTAAAAGATGACAAGGTAGAAAACTGGAATGCAAAACCTGCGTTGGATAGCCAAGAAAATGAACATTAAGAGAAAATCAAACAGTAATTTGTAAAATAATAAGGTAACGAGTTAATCTATTGTTAAATTTGTAACTTCTATCACGTGTGAGTCCTAAAATTTTGATTTAAAGGTAATTAGACTCTTATTTTCTCGCTTTATCAATTTTGAAGAAAGAGAAGAAAAATACCACATAGAAGAACCCTGCTTCAGTGCAAGCCTTGTCTAATTGTCTAACAACCTCGAGCACCGCAGGGTCCTCTCCCAATTTTGGGTCATCACACTTTGCTAAAAGGGCACTAACATCTGCATTCAACAAACACAAGTTTATCCTCTGAATTTATTAATAAGTATATTAAATAAATAATTCTACATCAACTTTAACATGATCATGATTAATAATTTGTAATAATCAAACTTGAGCTTTCAAAAGTCATGATTCAATGGACACTGAACTAAAACCATCAGCAAAAGTATTTTAATTGTTTGTTTATGTTTCTATCTACACACACAAAATGAAGATATGAAATCAGAAGATACAATTGGTAGAATTTAGAGGTGAGGGAGTATGAAAGTAATGAGAACGGTGGCTATGGAAGTGGGACGAGAATTTTACCAATTATGGGAATTGAACTGAAGTCCGTAGCCATCGCTGGTTTTATGTGTACCGCAGGTGAGGTGGGTGGAGATACAATAATGCAGGCTTTTCGCGGTGGTTGTTATAAAGAGTGAAGAGACTGAAATAACAAAGACTCCTATCATAATTAAAAATAATACTAGTTAACCAAAAAAAATTTAGTCAATATCAGCTAATAATTTAAATTGGATGTTTTATTTCTTTAGATTTTGATGTTTGTTGGTTGCTATAAATAATAGTTACGAACGCTATATTTTTGTTGGCTGATTTGTTGGTTACCTATACTTTTCGAATAATGAATTATGATTTCTTTTTTTAACAAAGAAAATGACATAAGAAAAATCAATAATTATACACAATCAAGTGATTTTGTCGACCAAGTCCAACCAAACTCTCCTCACACACGCGCATTTTCCCTTTTTCATTACTGCATTTTTATTCTTTTCCTCAGCACTCATAGTTGTAAAAATCGTACCAGTCATCAAACTGGTGAAGCTATTGGGTCGTTGGTTTAAAGGTTCAACCGTTATATCACTGGTTGAACTGCAGAATAGGTCTCAAATAAATAAAAAATATAATTTATGAATAACTTAACATTAAAATTTAAAATATATATTTTTAACTAATATAAAATCTTAATTCCTGTTATAAAATATAATTTTTTGTAACCATTATATATATTCCTCTTATATTTAATAGATATTACATAATTCTAAATTGAAAAATATGTTATAAGCATTTAACAATATTTATTTTTAATTCATAGATGTTTAGTAAAATTTAATATTTATTTAAATGATTATTTATAATTAAAAATATAATCAATTTAAGAAATGATGAGTATAAATTAAAATTGAAATTAAGTAAATATAAAAATAACTTGAAGAGGACATTCGGAGAAAAAAATTACAATTTCAAATGAATACGTTTCATTAGCATCCATCAGTATCATCAATTCATCATGATTATTCATTTATTTAAATATATATTTTAAGTTGCATGCAAATATTCAAAAGATAAAACCAACCTAAACAAGGTGGTCCAACACCCAAATAGTGTAGGTTTGAAACCTACCAATTACATTTTGGACAAGCAACGCAATAATTAATGATCCAGTCCGGATTTTCAAAATCGATCGGTTCCACCGATTTTACTCTGAACCGTTGCGATCAACACGATTTACGTCAGTTTTATTGCAGCTCCGGTACTTTAACCTTATCGGATTGGTTAGGAGTTCGATTTTTCGATTTTTCGGTCGGATCGGTCGGTCCGATCCGAGTTTTACAACTATGTCAGCACCTTAAGAAGAAGATGGCGACGGGGACAACGACGGGGACGACATTGACAGTGACGATGATGATAGTGGCAGCAATGAGGACAACGACGACAGCGATGATGATGACAGTGGCAAAGACAACGGCAATGACAACAACGATAATGACAATGGCAAGAAGAAGAAGAAGAAGAAGAAGAAGACAAAAATATTGATTTGTGTTTTTTGACATTGTAATTGTATGAATATGAATGAATATGAATCATTGTAAATCAATATTGATTTTGGATTGATGTGAGTGTTGTTGAAAATTCAATTCAGTTTTTATATGCAAATCCATTTCTGTTTCAATTCAAAATCTGTTTCTATTTTCATGAAAATCCAATTCAGTTTTTATATGAAAATCCGTTTCTGTTTTAATTCCAAATCCATTTCTATTTTCATTCAAAATCGATTTCTGTTTTCCTGACCCAAAGTCACGCCTAGGCCTGAACAACATCACCCTGGAGCTAAACAAGACCACGCCTAGGTGTGGGTTCATCACCAATTTCGTTTCTGTTTTCCTTCAAAATCCGTTTATGTTTTTCAGGAAAATCCGTTTTTGTTTTCGTGAAAATCCAATTCAATTTTTATATGGAAATTCATTTCTGTTTTATATAATAATCTGTTTCTGTTTTATATGAAAATTCATTTTTATTTTTCATGATAATGAAATTCAGTTTTTCATCATCAACAGCAACAGCAACAACAACAACAACGACGACAACGTAATAGTGGAGAAGGAGGAGGAGGAGGAAGAAGAAGAAGAGAAAAATGGAAGAAGATGAGGACGAAGAAGAAGACGATGGCTAAGTGACGACGATAATGATGACAGTTGCAACAACGATGGTGGCGTCTGCAGCGATGACGACGACGATGGTGGTGGCCGTGGTGGCTGCAATAATAGAGAAGAAGAAGAAGAAGAAGTTGCAGTGCGCGCGCGTGTTTTCACGCTTTTTGGTGAAAGTGGTTTATGAATACTTGGTTGAGTTTGGTTGATAAAATTACTTGGATGTGTAGCATTACTGAAGAAGAATCCATCGATACTCAATATTGCCACTAAAGTTTTTA
This sequence comes from Stylosanthes scabra, assembly GCA_036250425.1. Classification (NCBI taxonomy): domain Eukaryota; kingdom Viridiplantae; phylum Streptophyta; class Magnoliopsida; order Fabales; family Fabaceae; genus Stylosanthes; species Stylosanthes scabra. The sequence goes on from JASCZI010000065.1 coordinate 102,681, forward strand.
AACGTTAATAAAAGTACTCTTAATTTTATTAGAGTTTAATTTTGATAACTGATCGTGAAAAACGTTTTATACAATCGTATAATCATATCCATTCTTTTAGATAAGTAATCACGAGATGAATAGAAAACAAAATAATTAAATGCATGTATAAAATTTCTTTAAACTGTTAGTGTATGAAAATTAAATTTATTTTATTAATGACAAAAATGTTATCAAATTATTTAAATACATCATAAAACTACATTTTGGTCATGTGACAAAAACACCACCAATTAACACTTTTATCGCATTTAAAAATAATAAAAACATATTTTTGAGGGTTAAGTTCGTTTTAATTTCTAGTTTGTATGATTTTGATGGAAAATTAAAATCACCATTAAGGTTTCGGTTTTTTTAATTCAAAATCGTCACTAACATTTATTTTATATTTTAAAACATCCATCTAGATTAATATTTTTAACGATAAAAATTCCCCCCTTAAATTATATTATCTCCACAACAACTGTTTCCCTTTTCATGACAATCACTAACAACATCACCAGTTTTCGATAAGTATAGAAAACTAAATTTCAAGTGGTGGTGAAGATATGCAAGCGGAGACGAGCCGTTGTGGAAGCAGGTAATCTCATCGTGCAATGAAGTTCCATTGGTGTCTAATCCGGCTGAGATGATGAACCCAAAGAACTCTGGTCCTTGAAAAGATATGATTGACGGGGTTAAAAATAATGTACAATTATGGGAGATGGTTGTTCAGCGGTTTAGAAAATGCGTTGGAGATGAGGCGAATACAAAATTTTGGGAGGATAATTGGGTTGGAAATGCGTGTCTTAAGGATAGATTTCTGAGGCTTTTCGAGATTTATGAAAATAAAAACAATGTGATCGCTTCTTATGGTTTCTGGGATAAAATTCGTTGGAATTTGAATCTATCGTGGAGAAGAAACTTCTTTGAGTGGAAAAGAAAACAAAGTGAGGAATTACATAAAATTTTGCAATCTGTTGTGTTGAATGCAGGTACTGTAGATCAAGCAGTTTGTACGTTGTCTCATAATAGTTACTTTTTGATAAAAAAAAAAGCCTCGTAACAGCAATGAAGGGTAGAATTCTAGGAGTGGCAGAACCAAAGCATGTCTTCAACAACATTTAGCGGGGAATGATTTCACCTTGAGTTGAAATGATAGTTTGGTTTGCAGTTCTTACATTGGGAGATTGAACACAAAATCCAAGTTAGCAAGACTAAACATTATAAATAGTGATGAGGATTGGTGTGGGCTCTGCATAAGTAATAAAGAGGATGGAAATCACCTTTTTATGCGTTGTGCTTTTGTTAAAACAATATGGGTTAAGGCTTTAAGTATAGGCAGGATTACATGGGTCATGCCTCAAAATTTGAAACAATCTTTTGAGGTTTGGTGTTACTAATGCGGGAGTTTGCGGGCGAAGGAGGTGGATTAATCTAAGATTTACAATTGTATGGGTGATTTGGAGGAATAGAAATATCAAATTGTTCGAAAACAAAAATATTAGAACGAATGAAGTGTGAGAAGAAGTTCATAGGCATTGGGTGGAATGGGAAAAGTGTAGGGTGACTAAAGAACTAAACAAAATTGGCATGGGGAGTAATCCATGGAAGAGTCCAATTCAGGTACATCTTCCAGAGAACAATATGTGTTGGTGGATTTGCTCAGAGTTTATCAGTGAGAAACAAAGGACAACTATCGAGGGATATGTAACGCGTGGACAAGGCCAACCAATCCTTTTTCTTTGTAATCTGATTGTTGTAGGTAATACTTTAAAGGTGGAGGTTCTAGCAATGGAAGCTACCATACAATGCACATTGGAAGAAGTGTTGGGCGATATTCAACAAATGACCTGGTTGTGGCAAACTGAAGATTGATGTTATGGAAGAGCAAGCAATGTGCTGCTAAGTGGAGCTTTAACTTTGAGAATAACTACTTTTTGAATTTTTTGTAGGATTTTGGAGAGCTTAACATAGTGTACCAGCAACAAAACAATTTTAAACTCTTTAGTAGGTGGAAGGAAATTGCTATGAAAAAAACTTTAATTGAACTTACTTGGGTGGACAATACTTGATTGTTTTGCTGTAATAACGGTGGGGTTGATCATTTTCACTCAACTCATTATCTTGACGACAATGCGAAAGGGATAATGTGGTTGAGTAGAGTGATGTTGTTTAGTATGGTTCTAGTGGGGTATATTTTGTGTAATTTTCTTGCCTCAGTTGGTGACTAAGAGAGGTTATGTAGTTGGATATAGATGATTAGGGTGTTCCTTGTATTGGTGTAATGTGTCTGATGTACATTGGCTGTTCCAGCCAACCTCTCCCTTCGGTAGAGAACTCTTAACTTATAAAAAAAATATTAAATTTTAAAGTTGTGATCCAAATTAATTAATGTTGTTGGATTTCAAAATGTTTATTTTTAGATGTATTGTTGGTAGTAATCATGTATTTAGAAGCAATAGTGGTACAACTGATATAATTTGAGTGACGATTTTGTCTTTAAAAATTTTATCACGCGGAAGGACGATTTTAAAACAAAAGTAAACATTAGGTACGATTTTAAACACAAAAAAATTTTGGAGACGATTTTGATTTTCAGCCAAAATCACAGAGAACAAAATAGTACTTACCTCTATTTTCTACGTTAATAGTATTGGGGTTATTTTTGTCGAATTTTAAATACTTCAACAATAATATAGTAATTTACTCAAAAGATAAAAAGTATCAAACCAAGTCTTCTTTACCTTGGCAAATGAAGTCATTCTCCTTTCTATCCAAAAGTGTAAGAGAAAAACATTTGCAGATAAAAAAAATTAATTTTGATGTATCTAATAAAATAATATCAATTTAGTAAAAATAAGAGTAAATTCCTAATTCGATTGATATCTATTTTCGAAAAAGACAAAACGACTCTGTCCAAAAAATGCTATATTTCAACTCTTGTTACTAATTAACATGATACATAGTAGTCATTGTCCATCTAAATGTTGGATATGATAGAAGACCCGCTATGCCCTACAATAAATAAGAATAAAGGTTGGTATATACTATTTTTCTAGATTGTGACACCTTGACCTCCCTGAAAAATGGATAGAGGTTGGATTGGATAGTGTAAATGGTCATTCAAAATAATAGATTTAAGTAGACGAATGTGTAAAACATACATTTTATAAGAGTAAACTATCAATATTACTCTTCAAGTTTTTAAAAGCTGATTAAAAAATGTGTCAAAAATATTATATCATGTTTTTAAATATTTGGGGATATTTTTGTCATTAATCAATTTGGAGTCATTATTGTCGACATTAAAAATTTTAGGAAAATATTGATGGTTTACTCATTTTATAAGGAAAATGTTGTGACGTTGAGATGAGAATCTTTCAAGACACGCTAAAAAAGATGTGGCATATGCCTATAAGAAATATGTGTATAATACCATCTCAATTTATAACTAATTGGAGCAAACTTTATCGGATAATGCCGTATAAGCTACATGTCATCAGCGTAAATGTATAAGTAAGAAGAAGTTAGATGATATTTTGGGGTGGATTAGGTATTTGAGACCATTGGGTATTCTATGTGGGTATTAAATTTTCGGCGGGCAAGGTTGCAATTATTTATTAAAGAATTTATTGTTGATAAAACAATTATAAAAACATGATTTTTATATCAATGCTGCTAGGTAGCCAACAAAATACTAACCAACAACAGCCAACAAAATTTTTGAGCTTAAAAAATGGCCCAATAAAAATGGTCCAACCTATTTTAAATCAGGTAAAAAAAAAATAACCCTGACCCCTTTCTTTTACTGCACCGTTCACTCTCACCTTCTTCTCCACACATTTCATCTTCACAGTGCCATTCACCATCGTTCACCGCAGTTCACCGTCGTTCACCGCCGTTCACCGCACCGTTCTTCTCCACACTTTTCTGTGCCTTCTCAACTTCACGTTCATCGTGCCATCGTGTTTCACCTCTTCGTCTCATCTTTTCATTCATCGACTATCCGCGCCATTTTCAGGTAGATTGTTTCCTATTTGATTTTTTTAATTTTTGTGAAGTAAAGTTCTTCTTGAATTAGTTGATGTTTTGGATGTGCAAAATGTCTAAGTTTTGGATGTTCTATATCTTGTGGTTCCGGATGTGCAACCTGTCCAGGTTTCCGATGTTTTGTATTCTGTGGTTTTAGATGTGCAACTTGTTTAAGTTTTGGATGTTCTATATTCTCTAGTAGTTTTACGGTTTTGACTCAATATATAATTGGGATCTGTAATGAATTTTTGGAGTGTTGTTAATTAATTCAATTTTGGAGTGTCATATTATATACTTATATATCCATTCTCCATAAGCAGAAGGATCAGAACTCATAGTAGTATAGACCACACTGTCATCTATCTCAGACTTCCTAATTCAGTTGCTACTGATCAATGCACAAAACAAAGAAGTGACAGCAGTATCTGAAAAACCTATGCTTAATTAGTAGCCTCTTGCAGTAGTGGTATCAGCCACCTCTATATATATATTGTTTATTCTACCATAAATTTAGAATTATATAATGCTACATATATATATATATATATATATATATATATATATATATATACCCTGGGAGATTCAATTCACCACCCTTGTAATTACATCAAATAGGAATTACATCAAATAGGAATTACTGTAACTTTTAACAATTAATAATTATATATTCAGAAGAATAGAATCCTAGCAATTAGCTATATATTTAACACTGCAGCTTTTGTATCCTGTATTGGTTTACTTTGGATTCTCTAACATGGTTTTGGAAATTCTGTATCATATGGTTTTGGATGTGCAATTTGTCTAGGGTTTAAATGTTCTATATTCTCTAGTTTTTAGATGTTCTACGTTCTGTGGTTTTAGATGTGCATTTGATCTAGGATTTAATTTTGTACATCTAGTAATTTCCCATGTACATTTCTTATAGATTTAGTTTTGAGATCCTTGTCTTGAATATTGTCTACTCTTTGTTCAATTTTCTCATGTGCATTTCTCAATTTTCTTGTAGCTCGTAAACGCATGCTTCAAAATCGAAATAAAATAAAAGAAGTCGAAACTCCCTTTACAGCAGGAAATACGACAGAGATTACAAGAAGGGCCGAAAAGTTTGCTATGGAGAAAGCCTACCAAAGAAGAAAGAAGACATAAAAGAAATGATTTTATGATGTTTTTGTTTTGACTTTTAGCATATCTTTTGTGTTATAGGTATTAAAACAGTATTATACTAATGAATTGTACATTCCCAAGTTGTTCTTGAATTAGTTGAGGTTTCGGATGTGCAACTTGTCTAGGTTTAGGATGTTCTATATCCTGTAGTTTCGGATGTGCAACATGTCAAGTTTTTAGATGTTTTATATTCTGAAATTTTCTTTTGTGTTACAGATATTAAAACATTATTATACTAATGAATTCTATATTCCCAAGTTGTTCTTGAATAAGTTGAGGTTTCGGATGTGCAACTTGTTTAAGTTTCGGATGTTCTGTATCCTGTTTTTTTGGATGTGCAACTTGTTTAAGTTTTGGATGTTCCATATTCTAAACTTTTCTTGAATTCTTCTATAAGACATGTTGTGGCAAGATTAATGACATAAGTATATGATTTTAAGCTAGTTAGTAGACTCTTTTTTTTTATTATCAAAAGAGACATAATGGAGAAATTTTGTTACAGGAGAGATTCAATTTAGTAAGCTTGACATTCTTGTTGTAAATATCCTCTTTTGTAAGGTAGTTCTTCATTATTAACTCCTCCTTCAACATAAAAAGCTTTAAACTTAATGCACAATCAAACCTGTAGTTAACAGAACTTCCAAAATTAAATAAATTAGAACTTCCAAAACTCTGCGAAAAAAACAAAAGTTAAACTAACAAGAAAAACATGAATAAGGTTTCATCAAATATAAAATGTCAATAGAAACTCTTTAAAAGGCAATAATTTCACCTAAGTATGCTTTGTTAGTATTCACTAAGTTACTTTATTCTAAGAACTATAAAAAGAATTCAACAAAGACATCGATCTTCCAAATTGTTGAGTCATGCACAAAAAAAAAATAACAATTGTCAATTCATCTTGTGTATGGTTACTATCTTCAATATTAACTTCCAAGTTGTATGCTTCCTTTAACGATCAAAGCACATTCCTTTCATTGAGATTTCCTCTTCAGAAATGCCGATATGATCTGGTTCCTAAAAACCAATGCAAATCAAATGAAACAAAGTCTTTACTAAGAGAGATAATAAAAAGTATTTCAAGCAAACTAAAAGTAAATGCATCACTTATGGATGTTCTAATAGGCTATAACATGAAAGTTCTATAAATAGTGGTTAAGAATTTTCATATTTGGGCACATAGATTAAAACACTAAATAAAAAGTAAATTAATCAATTATGGATGTTCTATTTTATATGACAAGGACGTTCTATTATAAGTGGTTATGGATGTTCATATGGTCAGATATATAAAAAACGTCAAATATAAACTATACCTCATGAGTATCTTCTAAAAGAGGATTCACAGGATTATCCATGTCTTGAGCAAGATGAATGTTTTGCTCTTGTAAATGCTGCAAATTAAACCATTAGTATAGTAGTTTGAGATGTTCTAGTAGCTTATACTATAGATGTTCTGTAACATGTAGTAACAGATGTTCTATATTAGAATGATAAAAAAAAATAAATACCTTATTAAAATCTACATAATGACAACTCAATGTATCAACATTATCATCAATCGTAATAAGCTCCATCATCATTAATCAATGTTGCCAAAATTCCTCTTGGTCTCAACGAAGAAATTGAGAAAGAAAGTGATAAAGCACAAAAAAGAAGGATTACCGCCATTGAAGATGAGCTACCATGGAGATTGACGATGCTAATGATGGTGATGAAATTAATAATTGTGATTTTCGAATCTGTTGAATGCAATTTGAGTTTGTTGAGATGTTGAAGATGTTGATAATGAAATAAAGATGAACGAAGACGTTCTTCTCTGCGCGCGTCTTTTTCTCTCTCCTCTTGATATACGTTTGTTTCTCTTTCTCTCTCACTTGTAATCTTTGTTGGCTGATTTCTTTAATTTGTTGGTTGTAATTTCGTTGGCTACATATACTTTCCCTTTTTATATGGACTATTAATTATTGTGTAAAATAAATTAGAAGTGTAGTCACAGGAATATTGTGTAATCAATTAAATTTGATGTTCACTTTATTTATTCAAGTGAATTGCCCTAAAACAAACAACAAAAGCCATGATTGCAAAATATCCTTAGATTGACTAATTTACACAACTACCCCTGTTTTCAAAACTTATTCTTGGAATACTCTTGTTTTGAAATAATAGACCCAACTGCCCTCGTTTTACCACGGTGGCAAGCTGACTTTTTTCTTGACTGCTGACTAGGAGGCGCTAAAGCGTTAGTTTCTTTCCACTTGGAGGCGTGGATGCGGGAAGCGCCTTCACACGTTAGGCGCCTCCCTAATGAAGGAACAAATGGAAAGGCGCCACATGGACAAAAATCATTAACGTAAAGTTGCCTCCCCAATGAAGCCAATTAACGCAAAGACGCTTTAGTTTTATGCTGTTTCTTGGCTTTGATTATTGATACAACAATGAACTGAGTACTATTTAGTGTCTATATTTTGCAGCCTTTCAATATTAAAATTTTATCAATAATTTTTTAACGGTAAAGACTCTTAATTTATTTTAGAATTTATAAAATTAAAAAATATTTTTAAAAAAAAATTGACTCCTTAATTGAATTATTAATTTTTTATACATTATTTTTTTTATAATTCAAACTTTTTGCTCTAAAAAAATTAGAATATATTAAAGTACATGTGAGTATATCATTAAAATAGAAAAAATATTTATACTTTTTATATATATTATTAAGGACTTTTATATTTTTTGTTTATTTTTATCTTATCTATACTATTATTTTCTAGGTAAAGCATTATTGAATAAATTGTATGTAAATTTTAGAAATAAAAATAGCTTTTTTATTTTCTAGTTTAAGTTTATTCAATAATTCTTTACCTAGAAAATAAAAAAACTTTTTTTTATTTCTAATAGTATAGATAAGATAAAAATAAACAAATAGTATAAAAACTCTTAATAATTCATATAAATAGTATATATTTTTTTCTGATTTAATTATATACTCACATGTACTCTAATATATTCTAATATTTTTAGAGGAAAAAATTTGAATTATAAAAAAAATAATGTATAAAAAATTAATAATTCAATTAAGGAGTCAAATTTTTTTTTTTAAAATTTTTTAATTTTATAAATTCTAAAATAAATTAAGAGTTTTTACCGTTAAAAAATTGTTGATAAAATTTTAATATTGAAAGACTGCAAAATATAGACACTAAAGAGTATTCAGTTCATTATCATATCAATAATCAAAGCCAAGAAACAGCATAAAACTAAAGTGTCTTTGCGCTAATTGGCTTCATTGGGGAGGCGCCTTTACGTTAATGGTTTTTGTCCATGTGGCGCTTTTCCATTTGCTGCCTTCGTTAGGGAGGCGCCTAACGTGTGAGCGCCTTCAATGAAAGAGGCGCTTCCCGTATACACGCCTCCAAGTGAAAAGCGCCTAGCGCTTTAATGCCTTCTAGTCAGTAGTCAAGAAAAGAGTCAATTTGCTACCGTGGCAAAACGAAAGTAATTGAATCAATTGTTTTAAAACAAAAGGTATTCCAGAAATAAGTTTTGGAAATCGGGATAATTAGATAAATTAGCCCCTTAGATTTGATGGTTAAGATTCCCAAACCGAAATTACAAATCATCACAAAGTAGACGAAAACTTGAGGCATGACTAAACAATTGAATGGTTCTGATCAAAAAAGAAAAGTGGCAATTTTTTATTAAAAAAGAATAATATCCCATAACAAATTCTTTACCCTTTTTCCCATAAGAGTTTTTCTAACCTTTCCAAAATAGCTTACATATACTTAATCTTTGAGATTGAAATAGTCACCAAAAAAAAATCTTTGAGATTGAAATTATTACCTTCTTCTCTTCTTTAGCCAAGTAATTGATATCTCGGATGCAAGTTCCATTACCAGTTCTACATAGCTCACATATGTTTACGATAAAATGAATGTATATGTAATATAAATAGCTAATTCCAAGCCGTTATTAGGAGAGTCAAGAAAACATTTTTCTTAATGGCAATGGTAGAGAGATAATATTATAAAATTATATTATTTAACTTAATATTTATAATTTTATGTATATAATATTTATAATATTTTAAAATTATCTATTTATTTTAATAATAGTTAAGAAATATAAAATAAGAAAACAAAAAAGTTAAAACGCTAAGGAAATATAAAAGTATAATTATAATTACAACAATGCTAGGTAACCAATAAAAATTCAGCCAACATCAATCAATAATTTAAATTGGATGTTCTATTTCTTTAGGTTTCAGATGTTCTGTTTCTAGGTTTCAAATGTTCTGTTTTTAAAAAAATATAAAGTTAACTAATGATTATTTTAGGTTTCGGATGTTCTATGATTTTCATTGTGGATGTTCTATAAACAGTGGTTACAAATGTTATATTTTTTGTTGACTGATTTGTTGGTTAAAAAATTATTGGTTACCTATACTTTTCCTTATAATTATATAGCGAAGTTTGTTTGCTTTTTTAATTGTTACAAATACTCTTCATGGACATGGTACATGGTTAAAGTTCATTTTTCACTTAAAAACAAATTAAAATAATAATTGTTGAAGACTTGAAGTCATCTTCATCCAAGTGACCTTAACCCCCAAAAAAAGCTAACTTGAGAAGGGTGCATTGCAAATTATCATTTTTTACATATATTGAATTTGTTTTTTCCAAAAAATTATCCAAATATAAAACATGCACATAAAGAGTGTACCAAAGAAATAATAGAGCAAATAACTCTATTTTTAACTGTTGAAAACACAAGCTAAACACCTAGATTGGCCTTGACACCTAAAATATTAACCATTGCTATGTAGTAGTGTGAATTAAGCCTACTTACTGAATTTTTTTTTGGTTCAAGTTAAACCTGTTAGATTAGTTACTTTGGATTAAAGAATAAAGCAGAATCCTTTCAATAAGTAATTTCCATTTGGTGTTTGCTATGATGGCTAAAAGTTTTGTGCCTAATTGCCAAAAAAGGTTAAATAGTTAATATTTAATTTCAAAGTATAAAAATTAATAAATATTAAATATTTAAAATTTGTTATAAAAAAAATAAGTTTAGCAAAAATTCCACACCAAGTGATAAGGCACCATAGAATTGGCCCTTTCATCTCTCCCCCCTTCCCCAATCCCCACATCCTTTTGCTAATGTATGAACACTATATGCTCTGACCTGATTTCTGAAGTGAAATTTGCATTGGAAGCTTGAATTCATTGAAGAAACTATAATTTCTCATTGCCATAAAATGAAGAGGCAAAAAGAAAACAAAAACAGAAAAAGTAAAAGAAAAAAAAAGAATTATTTTTTACAAGCCCCGGGCAGAGAAAGAAGCAAACAAAATGCATCAATGGAAGGAAGAAAAAAAAATCATAAATACCCAGAAGAATTTTTTAAATCCACCATTCTGCTGCTAAGACGATTGATGATGATTCCTTGCACCTTCTTATAGCAATGTATGTATGATGAATCCCCTGAGCCTTATGAAGAAGTAGTAGATGATGAATTATTATTATTATTAACATTCTTGCAATAATGGACACTTTTCTCATCCATCTTTTCCAACACAAAATGTCCCAAAGTCTGACTTTTCTCAACCAAATTCTCCTTGCAAAGAAACTCATCACCACAAACCCTTTCAACTTCCCCAAAGTAGTCATGCAAGAAGACATGAGTCTTGGGGTTCCCGCCGTTCTTGCTTCTGGCGAGGACGCCAGCGGTGAAAATTGCTGACATCCGCCCAGGAGCATCAGGCCAGTCCCCGCGGGGACCGTCCACCAAGATAACATCCCAGTCAACTTCGTAAACATGATTCGGAAGATCATTAAGCCCAAGCTTGCAATCAGAGAACAACAGATTCTGAACCGGCTTGCACTCGTTCGAAACCTGCTCCTTAGCGGAAGCTATAAGCTCCTTCATCTCGCTCCGTTTCGTCGTGTATTGCACATCGAAAACGTCGAGCTCTGGGTGCTTCTCCTCTATATAAGCCGCGTAGTAGCGATTCTCGTCGATGAAAACCGTTCTTCCGTTATGATTCAGGGCTTTCCAGAGCAGAGTCTCACCTGTGAGGCCGAAAATGAGGAAGTTACATGGCGAGGAACATTTTCGGAGGACATCTGAGATTGATTTCAGGTCTGAATAGTTCATATGGTACGTGTCGTTGGATTTGGAAGCGTAGTGGAGAAGAGTGTTGATGACCGTGGAAGGTAAAGGGGCATTGATTGTGTTAATTGGAGTTGAAGATGTAATGGAGGTTGTAGCAGTAGTGATTGAATATGCTTCTCTTGTGTAGATTAGAGTTAGGAGAAAAGCGAGTGTGAAGATTGAGATGAAAGCCAGGAGCCATAGACGATTGGAGCTTCCTTGTTTTTGGATGTAAGGGTGGAGGAGGATGAGTTTTGTGTTGTTGTTGTTGTTGTTGTTTGTGTTCTTCATTTTGTTCAATAAAAGATTTGAGAATTGAAACTCGGTTTTTGTGTTTGAGTGTTATTATTATGAGCAACTCTGATGGAGAATTGGGGAAGAAGGTTTGGTTTTAAAGAAGTTGTGGAAAACTTGAGGTTGCAAAAGAGAGAATTGAGCTAATGAAAAGGGAACCCAAAAAAAAAAAAAGTGTTGAAAGGTGACCTTGCATTGCAATTTCATAGTGACGCTTCTTCAAAGCTCTGTAAAACTGAAAGCAACTTGAGCTGGAGCTGAAATTTTTTCTTTTTTTTTTTTAAATAATAAATATAGCATTCTTTGAACCAAAATATAATTTATGTTGTCCTCTTCGAAAAAATGAATTAGTTAAATGTATCTGTCGTTCTCAGTTCTCACAATTTATAACCCTCTATAAAATGTTAAATATGATTAATAAATAGTGTGTTATGGAAATAAAATCATATAAATAAGAAGTTTGATACATATATAAAGTGAAAGATGAAGAATAAGGGAAAGTATAGGTAATTAATATTTTTTTAATCAATAAATCAACCAACAAAAAATAGAACATTTGTAATTATTGTTTATAGAACATCCACAATAAAAGAAATAGAACATCTGAAATATAAAACAATCAACAATCAACAAAAGAAATAGAACATTCGAAACTTATAAACAAAACATCCAAAACTAAAAGAAATAGAATATCTAATATAAATTACTGGCTGATATTGGTTAATTTTTTATTGGTTACCTGTTGTAATAATAAATACGGAATTTTTAATTTTTTATTGTAAGTAAACTCAATTATCTTAATTTAAGAATGATTAAAGTTTGATTTTCTTGTTTTGTTAATTTTCTGATTTTAGAAGAAATTAATACATGCGTTATACAGTAACTTATTAGTTATCAACATTTTTCTTGTAATCAGCTTGTTATTTTGGATTCTTACATTAGTGCACAAATAATCAAATAAATTAGATTTACTACAATTTAATATTTCATCTAAAAGTAGATTAATAATATATTGAAGCGAAATATAGATAATGATGATGTTCAAATCATTACTAAAATCTCTTATTTAGTTATTGTTTCAAAACGAAAATATATAGACAAAAAAAGCAAAATAGTTTTTGTTTCGAGACAAATTTGGTTTTGTTTTCTATCCATTTTTTTCTCGTCTTATTTTCTCTATCCATTTAAGTATAACTATTCTCTGCAAATCAAATTGTTTTTGTTAAATTAGAAACCAAAAAATTGTTTGTGTTAAATAAGGACCGATATGTCTAAGTGTTTATCAAAATTTGACGTTGAGATCGACTTGTGTATCAAAATAAAATTTTGGAGATTAATTTAGTGATTAAAATTTATTGAGGACTAAAATATTCTAATAAAATATATTTTTATATGTATTTATTTATACGTCTCTATTTTCTTATCGCGAAAACACTTATCAAATTATCCTATGGATTAAATGTGTGGCGATAGATTGAAAAATGTTTTTCTTGCCTCTATCTGAATCTCTTCTTTTTTCATGTGTGGTTGGTATCTTTGTATTTAATTAGTGCCTAATTTAGATTATAATTTGTTAATGAAGGATGAATTATGCTGACCCAAAATGGGGTTAGGGAAGAGACAAAGTACTTGTACTACTTCCGAGTTGGGGGTGGTTGGAGCTTTTTAGAGGCAAATGCATACATAGCGACCCATTAACTAATTACAAGCAACAAGTCGCTTTTACTTGTTGATTTGAGATTTTTTTTCTACGTAATAACCCACCCCCCTCTTTCCCCCTTAGAATATTGGTTATTTCTTAAACAAATAGCTACCATTGAATGAGACTAAGTACCTACATTGATTCCCCCTTATTGAAATACATGTGATCATCTTGATCGGGTCTTTATTCGTAGTTAGTGAATGATTCATATACTCATTATTCTAGTACATTCATTACTATTATTATTATGATGATGATAATTTAATAATATCAGGTCTATGTTTGTCTTTTGATTTGGTGTTGTATTAGGTATATGACGACCTAAATTAATATAATAATACATTATAGTTTTATTATTAGTTTGGTATATGTAATGTGTTTTATAAAATTATTCACTATTAAAATCTATATTATCTCTGCGAATCTAAAGCACTTATGTTAAATATAGAAGGAGAACCATATGTTTAATATTTTATGTATGTTTTAAATAAATAAATATTTAAGTAATACAAGAGTTTTTTTTTCTTTTGGCACACTAACAATTTAAAATGTCTTATGCATTATTTAATTGCATTTGTTCTTTTGAATAACTATTCACAAGTTAATATAAAAATAATTATTTCTACTTATATGACATGAAGATGAAATGCTATATATGTAGTAAAATTTTTGTATAAAATTATTTTATATTAATAATATATTAAAAATTAAATATGATAATATTATCTGTTCAAAATTTTACCAATAACCGATGAAATAATTATTTGTAATCTTAATACTAAATTTATAAAAGATCTTATATATACTATCCAATGCAATTTTACATTGTTATTTGTTAAATCTTATTATATTGCATACCAAACAGCCGTAAAGGCATGAAGGTTCGCTATATGATTTTTCTAATCATATATTTTTCAGCCACGTGCCTCATAGTTACTTGATTAGTCAACATATGACGCTATTATATGAACTATGGACACAATAATGCTGTTCTCATCTCATGGGATAGTAAGCAATTTTCTTTTTCTTCCTTTTTTTATCCCCCCTTTTCGTTTTTGGGCACATAACTGCTTCAGAGTTAATCATTCTACGGAGAATGCGAGAATGAATTCGTGTAGTTATTAATTATCCTAAAAAAAAAAAATAAATGTGAGCATATTTCGGTGTGATTATTTAGTTAAAATTTTTTTTAATATTCTTTTATATGTTTAATAAATCCTAATAGTAAAAGTAAAAATACTAATAAAATAAATAAAATTTCTTTTTTAAAATGCGATTTATGTATTTTTTTAAAAAATTGCTAAAAAAATGCTTTAACATAATAAATAAACTAAAAAATAATTTTATATTGTTGTAGCAAAATATAATTCTCAAATAAAAAATATTATATCAAATATCTAAATATAAAATTAATTTTATTTTTATAAAAAGATACATGTTATGATGAAGTGGGTAAATAATGAAGAAAATAATTTTAATGTAATTATCACTTGGATGATGTGTAAATTAAAATTTATTTATTTTTCAAAATAAAATTACATATTCTTCTTACCCTCTTCATTCAAAAGCCACTTTACCATAGAATTAACTTTATGAAAGATCTTTTAGAAAATACCATTTAAAAAAATATTTTTCAAAACATGCTCATGCTTTTCTTTCTTTTGGTTGGATAAATATTAAGATTAGCACAAGTTATTAATACATGTGGATCATTAATGGTTTTTCTTATTATTTCTTATAAAAAAATTAATAAATAATTAACTTAATACTCAAGTAAATTAATTAATATTTTAATAAAATACACTTTGGGTAATTTTATTAACGATTTATTGAAAATGGAGAATTAAAAGTAAAAAAAATTGTAGAAGCTTGAAGAAGAAGAAAGCAAGAAAGGAAGGAAATTTAAGAGACAAAAAAACCTCACCATGGGTACAAGGCGTGGCCCAACCTACCTCAATCCACGCCTAGGCATGGCACCACTCTATCACTCAGGAGCAACCCACTCCTAGGCGTTGCCCCATACATTTGGGCTTGGCCTAGGCGTGATCAACCACCATCCACACACAAGTAACTCACGCCCAGCTATGACTTAGGCGTGAGTCCAGCATCCTTCTTCAACACAACCACGCCTAGGCGTGGCATGAAGCCTTCCAAACGTGGCTTAGGCGTGGCTCCCTTGGCAGCTGATAAACCTTATTTTGATGGATAATTTTATACTCTAAATTGTCGAAATATCAACCTCTTATCACTTAAATAATAGCGAAACAAGCATGTTTGTGAATAATCGTTCCTTAGAGATTTAATTGAAAATATCTGCTATTATTAGTTAATTTCTGCTATGGATTCACCTATTTCCTGTTCCACTCGATGGCTTGATATGTTTGTTCAAGTGTTTTAGGTTTGAATAGGCAAAAATCGGAACGGAAGTGGCCAAAAGGGCGAAAGGAACAAGGAAATCGCGAATAAAAGCTTGGAAGCCAATTCTGCAGCCTATGCGTATGCATCCATGGAGATGTGTGTACGTATCTACTAGACTTTGGCAGCACGTCCAAGATCAGGAACAGAGCATGTGCGTACGCACCTAAAGCTCTTATGCGTACGCACCAGTGGCTGACAGCATCTATAAATAGAATAGCCCACACCCATTTTTGGAGAGAATTTGATAAACCCCATTTTGATGGTTTATTTTGTGCTATAAATGAGCAAATTATTAAACCAAACTCACTTAAATACTTGCAAATTGAGTGCATTCATGAATTCTTGTTCTTTAGAGCTTAAATTGTGAATACATACATTTTTTTTGCCATAATTTGCGATATATTCACTTACTTAATTTCTATTCCATTCGATACCTTGAAATGGTTGTTCAAGTGTTTCAAGCCTAGATAGGTTAAAATTGGATTGGAAGTGGCCAAGAAAGACAAAAGGAGCAAAAATGAGAAGATGAGAAAGGGAGCTATAGTCATCGAATTAGAGCAAACGTGAACTCTTTGGAAAGAAGAATATAATACCTACAACTCTCATGTTGAACACTTCATCCGGTTTTAAGTGATTCTATGAGAAATTCAAGTCCGAAGATCGGTGCTCAGAAATTTCCTGATGCTGTCAATCCTGACCTCTTGTCACTAATTTGATCATACCTTGAGCTACAGAGGTCTAAATGACTTGGTACGAATGCCATTGGAAAGCCAACATCCAGAACTTCGCAACGGTGTATAATAGTCCTATATGCGTATGCATATGGACTCGATGCATACTCACACAGGAATTTAGGTTCGTATGCACAAGCTCATGAACAACAAGCAAAATGAAGGTTAAAAAGGGAATTTCAAGCCAAATGGATGCTTATAAATAGGAGGGATGCTACCCCCATTCAATACACCCCTTCTTGAGCCCCTTTTTGGGGGATCATGAGTCTTGAATAATTTTTTAGAGTTTTTTGGGTAACTTATGTTCTCCCATGTTCTCTCTTAGTTTAATTATTTTAGTTCTTAAGATTTCCATTTTTTTGTATCCACTCTAGCCAAACATTTTATCGCTTTATCGTTTATTATATACTGTTACTCTGTTTCACTTTTGAATTAATATTATTGCCGTTATTCTGTCCATTTATTTTCTTGTTATAATGTCTTATTGTTATGATGTTCGTTTTATTTCTGCCGTTATGATTTCCGTTAGTAGTGAGTAGTGACCATAGTGTCTCGGCTATGGGTTGAAATTTACGAATGACCTTAGCTGACGATCCCTGAGGGCAACGGATGGGAGGAACGGGGTTAATCTCGATGCTATTAACGCTACGCCCCTGCTAATAGCATGGGGACCTTAATGATACAGACTCAATACAGTGCAGTTGGACCATTGGTGAGTTCATCCTGGTGACGCGGGTTTTCTCGAGTTCTGTTGTAAGACCTAGGTCCCCCGCTGTTGTGTATGCCTAGGACATTTGGATAGGAGTTAACTCTGCCACCCCATGGTGGTTAGTTTCCTTTACAGCCTGTTTGGAAACTTTTAATGATATGGAATTGAATTGAATTTCTTTATGAGTTGAATTCCACTAAGAATTGAATTGAATTGAATTCTAGTGTTTGGAATGAATTAATAAAAGTACAGAATTGAATTGAATTTCAGTGTTTGGAATGCTTATCAATGGAATTAAAATATTATATTTAGACAAATTTACCCTTTATTCATATTACATTATATTTAAATGATAAATATGCCTACTTTATTATACTACATCACATAATTAAAAATGCTGAATTTTTTAGCTAAAAAAAAACTCAATCACCAATACATATAAATACAAATACTATGATTCAAGCAACACTTATATGATTCCAAATAATTCACCTAAAAATACTAACTAATATATCACACATATTTGCATGATAAATTAGATTTTACCACTCACATTACAAATTTGTGACTTTGTCAATAATAAATAACACCAAAAAAATTATCTACTAGCAACTCACAAATATTTTAATTCGAAGTTTAACAAAAGCAAATTCATACAACACAAACAAGGTATTTGTTTGTCAAAATGAAAGAAACACAAAATATCACCAAGAGTTTCTACATAAAAAACCCACTAGCTTTCTGACACTAATAATCATTAAACCAACCTAACTTGTTGTACAACCATCTTAGGCGCAGCTCTTCTAGACATCCAAAAAAGACATCAATAGAAGTAGGATGCTCAGCAAGCCAATCTACAGCTTCAAAGAGTTTATGATCTTGTACACCCAAGCTCCTAATTGCGTCAAATAATTCAGAAGTCTGCCTAATGCGAGGCCTTGTATTGACAATGGCATGTGCAATTTCTTTCATGGCGGTAGAAATTTCTTTAAGTTCTGATGGATTAACATCACTTGCTCTTCGTTTTTACCTTTGGAAGATGAAGTATCAGTAACAGATGGATTCACAGATGGAACTTGTGTTGATGGAGTTGCTGGAACACTTTCACTTTCATATTCAAAAGTATTAAAACTCTCCAAATGAATCTCATTGTTCACTTGCATCTCATCAATATCGTTAATATTGATGTCCTTCTCCTTTGACCATCTTTGTAATCTTTCTTTAGCAATCCCACTCCTATCTCCAGTTGATATATCTTTTTCATATATGTCTTTAAGGATGTCCAAGTGATGAAGAGGTTTTCCTCTAATCTGTCTCAACTTAGGATTAGACTGAAAAAATAAAACAAAGTACCATATATTCAGCAATAGTCACAAATGCTAACAAAAAAAATCATATTAAAAAAAAGTGTATCACATACCTTTATTAGAGCCTTCCACACATCTGGAGTAGCCTCAAATGTTTTAGTAGTTTTATTCCGTCCTATTGATGCATTAGCATCTTTAATGATTTCTTTAACTAAATCATGCTCAATTCCTTAATTTATTTGTTTTTATAGGTTCATAAATTAGTAAAAATACATGTAAATACTTTATTATTGAATAAATATGGTACCTTGAGTATTTTGTTGGTTAATTTCAAAAGAAAAAGCCAAAGGAGCATGAAAACATGGACTTGGAGGCAGAACTGGACGCCCAGGCGCCCAAATTCACCAAGAGGGACACAGTTTCAGGCGCCCATCCCAGTGCCTAGGCGCCCAACAGCAGTTCCAGCACTAGACTAGCACTATTCTGGCGCCTAGGCGCCCAAACCAGCGCCCAGGCGCCCAAATTCACCAAGAGGGAACGATACCCACTCTCAAGTGGTATTACTTGATCCGGTGTACTTTCTGGATTGTGACGAAAGATTTTGTCACATCAAGTTTTTGGCGTCGTTGCCCGGGAAAGGTTTAGATTGAAAATATTTTGTTAATTGTTTCTTTGAGATAGATCATTTCACTTCTTTTTCTGGTTTAATAAAGGAATTCCTTCACTGTGACGCTGAAATTTTCTATGTTTTTGTTTGTTGTTGTTTTAGTTACTTGTATGCAGGGAAATCGAGACAAGCAATCAATACAATTTGATCCAGAAATTGAAAGAACACTTAGAAAATTAAATAAACAAGTGAAATTGAAGCAACAACAATCTGCCAAAAATCAAGAAGATTTTGAATTTGAAGATCAACTAAGCATGGCTGCAGAAAATCCAAATGATGAAAGGAGAACTCTTGGTGATTTCACTATACCAAGCACTGCAAGTTGTGGCAGTAGCATTGTTAGACCAGCAGTGAAAGCTAACAACTTTGAGCTGAAACCATCTCTCATTCAGCTTGTGCAACAAGACCAGTTCTATGGCAACTCCCAAGAGGATCCTAATCTACACATTGCAACTTTTCT
>JASCZI010000066.1:740-23064 GCA_036250425.1 Stylosanthes scabra
CTTGTCATTGCCTGATTCAATAGATGAATTGATTTATTTGCGTTATTTGAATCTCTCTGAAACACCTATTGTCACATTGCCTGAATCATTGTGTAAATTATACAATCTCCAAACCTTGAAGTTGAGGGATTGTAAGGAGCTTGAAATGCTTCCTAGCCGCATGCAAGATCTTGTGAACCTGCGCCACCTTGATACCAAGGGAACTTATTATTTGAAAGAGATGCCAAAGGGAATGAGCAAGCTAAAACACTTGAATTTATTAGGACATTTTGCTGTGGGAGAGCATGAAGAGAATGGGATAAGAGAATTGGGACCAATTGATGTTCATGGCTCATTTCACATTTCCAAATTAGAGAATGTCAACAGCAGCAGCGAAGCTTTGGAGGCAAAGATGGGTAACAAGAAGCACATCAACAAGTTAAAATTAGTCTGGTCGTGTTCAGATGGTGATACTGTGGATGTTCATGCTGAAAGAGATATACTTAAAGAGTTACGTCCTCATGAAAACTTGAAGAAGCTATCAATTTATGGTTATAGGGATGAAATATTCCCGGATTGGTTGGGCCTTCCTTGCTACTCCAATATAACCAAATTGAGAATGTATGGTTGTAAGAATTGTCGTGAGCTTCCTTCGCTTGGACAGTTACCCTCTCTACAGCATCTGGAGATTTTTGAACTGCATAGGTTGGTGAGAATTAGTGAGGAGTTTTACAAGAGCGTTGAATCATGTCATGATGGGACATGGACGCCCTTCAGATCTCTTGAATACCTGAAATTTTATGGCATGAAAGGTTGGCGAGTGTGGCATATTCCTGATAAGTTGGATGTATTTCCGAAACTTAAAACCCTTACATTGTGGAACTGTCCGGTGTTAAGTGGAGATCTGGCTGCTCGCCTTCCGGCTCTGGAGCGACTTAACATTTGGGAATGCGAAGAGCTTTCATATTCGCTGCTGAGAGCTCCCAAGCTTCACTTATTCAATGTAAAAGGTTTGGGGAATTCCGCTCTTTTAACAGCGGCACCGCACGACATAAGAATTGTAGACTCTCAACAGGGGCAGTCAGTATTGGAGTGGCTTCTCCACATCCAACCGCCCTGTTTCCAACGCTTGATAATCCAGAATTGCAGGTCAGAAATATCAATTTCAGGAGATTATTTGCCCGCTTCATTACAATATCTTGAAATATCCCGTTGTTCAAAATTAATATTCCCAGAGCCACTGGAACACAAGTTGCTAAAGGAGATAGATGTGTACAAGTGTGATTCATTGACGTTGTTTCCAGTGGGGGCCCTTCCAAATCTCAAGACACTCACAATCAGATATTGCCCAGAAATTGATTGTTTTGGAGAGGAGTGCCTTCCACCGAGCTTGACAACTCTTGAGATCTATGAATGCCAGAAACTAGAGAGGTGGATAACATCCAATGGTGGTTTGCAGAGTGAAGGCCTTACCCATCTTACCCTTTCCCGCTGGAATGAAGTTAAGTCGTTCCCAAGAGAGGGTTGCCTTCCTGCTTCCCTTCACTCTCTAAAATTGTCTTGCTTTCCAAATCTGGAGAGGCTAGACTGCAAGGGGCTTCACCATCTCACCTCCCTCAAAGAATTATCAATTGTTGACTGTCCAAAGCTGGAGAATATCACGGAAGAAAGGCTGCCTGCCTCCATATCAAAACTCTACATCGAGGGAGAATGTCCTTTGACTAGTAAGCTGCAAGAGATGAACGACCCACGGTTTCGAATGAAAAACTGATGATGACTCAGGTAATTGTTTGATCTTACCCATTTATCTGCGCCTTATCTACGGTTTCACTCACAATTTGTATGGTTCATTGCAGTCTAGGAGGACGAGTTTCATTCATTCTGATTTTCCAGCATTTCTACATGGATTCTGTCTATTAGTATGTTACGGAGGAGGTTCGTTTGTACTTTATGAAATCACATTGTTCTCTTTGATTTGCAAGGTCATACCAATTTTCATTGATCAAATATATGTATATTTACAAAATCTATAGCTCCATTGGTTGGTTGATGTTTTCATCTTTCATAAAACAAAATGCTATACTTTCTAACCTGTCAGCATTGTTCGGTCTATCTCATGATGCTTATTACAGTGAAACTTGTTAATTTTGTTCTATACAGGTTTTACATCAAGATCAGACAAGGAAATTCATTATGGATTTCTTTGCTTGAATTGCTGAATCTATGACTGGAACTGACCTTCATTCAAGTTTCATGGTCAACCATTACTAGTCTAGTTCATTAAGTCCAAACTCAGTTTTACCAAGTTTGTGCTCTGTATTGAGTGAAATGGCAAATGAAGAAAATAGTAAGTAACTCTTAGAGTAATGCAGTGTATTCTGACTTGTTTGAGCAATGTAATATGCATTAAGTTGTAGAATCAGTGTATCAGATTGTCAATTAGTCTCTTAAAACAGCAGTATATTATGTTATGTTTCCATATACAGACTTTCCAGTAGCAAATTCAAAATGGTGGGAAACGTCAGTGAATTAGTTTAGCACTTGTATCAATTTGATAATCTAAGATTTTTTCATAAAAAAACTGCAAAATTGCAAATGCAGCATGTTTGTTTGATCATTTAGTTTGATTGAGGGTCTTGGGCCCTTAGATTAAATGATCTTCCCCTTGTATTGGGCCATGACAATGCTGAAGACTCAATTTCATTCCCTCCTGGATTTGGGCCTTGTGGACACAAAATTGATTTGCGAGGAAGGGGCATCAAGTTCCAGAGGAGCTGTGACTGTAAGGAGTGAGGACTTGCTTGCTTATGAAATCCCTAATCTGTAGAAAGCGCGCGAAAAGAAGAGATGGAGTCTGCCAAGAAGAGCAGGAACAGCAAAAAGGGCAACAAGGACGTAGACAAGAAGAACCCTAGGAAGAAGAAATTCAGGTTAGGAGTTAAATTATTGCATTTATGAATATCTGTTTATGGAATGTGAGGGGTTTGGGCGTAGGGAAAACTAGAGATGGTAATTTGTAAGAGATATTTGAAAGCTATTATATGCTGTACCTGCAAAATTTGAATTTGCATTGTCTTTCAAAATGGAGTGCTGAATATTAATGATCAAACTTGGGAGAGGGAGTATATTATGAGGAAAATGGGTGATGCTCAAATTCATAGCACCCGCTCGTAGCCTTACCTATACCTTTCTGCTGTCATGGTCTCATGAAGTCATGATATGGCTGTGATGACTTGATAAATTGTTGCCTCTTCTTATTATAAAGATCACAGGTTCTGAATCACTTGCTGGGGCCAGAGCTTTTATGTTTTGTATAAATGCCTAGTCTCTATGTTTTGATCTTGTATGTTTTATGTTTTTATTTGTTGTTGATTTGCTTTTGAACTCTTTCCCCCGACCTCCAACTCTTGCATTTTTGTGTGTTGTGTGTATTAAAAAAAAAAAAAAAAAACTATTAGCTCAAGTCAGAACTAACCTAAAGTTGGATAACACTTTTTTACTTGTTGTAAAGGCTAGGCAAACATGGATTTTTTTTAATTATTTTATTTTATTTTTATAGAAAATGTTACAGAAATTTATAAATGATAATTCTGTGCTATTGCATTTTTAATGTGCCATTTTTTGCTCTATATTAGCTATATCAATTCAATTAAATTCAACACAATCTAAAGAATACCTTAATTTTTGCATCTATAGATACTTAGACTTGATGGGTTTTATTTATTTATTTACAAGTTGTCTCACGATAGGTCATCATAATAATTTTTTGTAATGGAGTAAGACCTTAAGCTACTTAAGAATTTAGGTGTCATTAATTGCTTCTGCTATATGATACAATTTGGGTATCTCCTTTTATATACAAATAAAATAATAGATAATAGATAATAAATTGAGTTAATTACCAAAAATAACTATGAAAGATTCTAAGATTGACAAAAATAACCATAAAAGATTCAATCGACAAAAATATCCATAAAAGATTAAAAAGTGTGAAAAAAATGTCCAATAATAATTTTTTAACAACGTTAATGATAAATGGACAAAAATGCACACGAAATATTTTATGATGAAAAGTACACATGAAAGATTCGACGGAATAAAAGTACACCTTAAAGATAATTAATAATAGACAAAAATACACATCATGTGTACTTTTATCTACCGTTAATAGTAAATGGACAATATGTGTACTTTTGTTTATTGTTAATTGTTTTATAGTTATACTTTTGTCCCTTTGAATTTTTTATGTGTATTTTTGTCCAACGTAAAATCTTTCGTGTGCGTTTTTGTCTATGTACTCCTTCGTTAGCTATATAATATTTAGGTATTTTTGTCATAATTTTAAATCTTTCATGGGTATTTTGTCATTTGAATTTTTTATGGATATTTTTGTTGTAATTTTAAATCTTTCATGGATATTTTTGTCATTCGAATCTTTCATAGTTTTCTTTGTCAATTTTATAATCTTTCATGGTTATTTTTGGTAGTTAACTCTAATAAATTTATATAAAATGTGGTTGATTTAACAATTAAGACATTTGCATCATTGCATGCAATATTAAAATTTGGATATTTTATATAAACTCATTTTTTTTTATATAATATAGATAAAGGAACTTTCATCCATTCAACATTGCTGAATATGTATGTTCTTGACTTCTTGGTCAAAGTTTGAGTTAATACGCAAACTTGAATATTATATAGTACATTATCGAAATATAAGTCAGCTACATAACAGAGTCATGTATGTATTCCTTATATATTTACATTAGGAGAGCGACGTAGAAACTCGTAGAGAAATACAACGTGGTTGCCAAGCAAGTAGGTCGGTAGGTTTGAAAGTGGGCAAGTGGCTTCATGCATTATCAATTTATGAAATTATCACAATTCACAAGGGAGTGTGAACAAATTATTATTAAATTAATGCAAGAAATAAAGCAAGCCTTGTGGACACTCAACACATAGAGAGCAAGACCGAGTCGTTGTGAGTTAGTAAAGAAACACGGTGACAAAATAGATTAATGAGAACTACATGACTTTGCCCCAATACCATAAAGCTCATCAAGTCCATTTCGCTCATCACACAAACAAAGCAAACACTTCCCTTAACTTCTGTTTGAGAAAACCCAGAGAGAGTACATTCCAAACTGCAAACTCTTCCCTCATCCATAACATTTCTTTCTTTCTTTCTTTCTTTCTTTCTTTCTTTCTTTGTTGTGATCTCATTTGCTGCACTTGAGATTTACATGGCTACAAAACTTGATGGTGGAGCTTATCTCTCTTCCTTTGTTGATGCTATTTTAGACAACTTGTCTTCAATGCTTGAAGATGACTCTATCCTCCATGGAAACCACTCTGCCTTGGAGTTGCTTCCAAGGTTAGAGAGTAGTCTGTATGATGTTCGACCTGTTCTTGATGATGCTGAGAACAAGCAGTTCACTGACAAGAGAGTCAAGAACTGGCTTACTGATCTCCAAGATGCTCTCTATTTTGCTGATGACTTGCTTGATGAACTCTCCACTAAAACTGCCACTGCCATTGCAAGGGATCCAGGTATGTCGTCGTATTGTTCTTCTGTTGTTGATTCATATGTTGAAAGCAGTGGTGACAAGGAAAACATAGTTCAAAGACTAGAGTCTGTTGTAGCACGCAAAAAATATTTTCGTCTGAGAGAGTCTGTCGAGGTGGATATGTTATCATGGAGAACTCCATCCACATCTCTCGTTGTAAGTTCTGACATATTTGGTCGAGACAAAGACAAGGAGGAGATAATCAAATTGCTGTTAGCTGATACTTGTCATGCTGAATCACCTTTTACTGTTATCCCAATTTGGGGTATGGGTGGAATAGGAAAAACTACCTTGGCTCAACTGGTTTACAGTGATCCCAAGGTGGTGGAAAATTTTGACATTAGAGTATGGGTGTGTGTAGCTGAAAATTCCGACCCTGTTCATGTTACAAGGACAATAATAGGGGCAATAGATTCCTGTCCTTTCTGCATAGACAATTTTGATGTTCTTCAGACTAATTTGAAGTACAAGTTGATGGGAAAGACATTCTTAGTTGTTTTAGACGATGTCTGGCATGGTGGACGAGACACATGGGAGAATCTTCTAAAACCTTTTCAATACGGGAATAATGGAAGTAAAATTCTATTAACAACCCGTAGTGAAAAGGTTGGCTCTATGTTCCTAGCTGCTAGTCAACATTATCGTCTTGGTTTATTGTCCGACAAAGATTGTTGGTCATTGTTTGTGAAGCATTCATCTATTTCTACTAATTTAGAACAATATGCAACTCTTGAACAAATTGGTAGAAAAATTGTTGACAAGTGTAAAGGATTACCTTTGGCAGTAAAGACGCTAGGAGGTTTATTGCGCAACAAGTTTGACATAGAGGTCTGGGAGAAAATACTTGAAAGCGAGATTTGGGAGCTCCCACAAGATGAAAATGAGATTGTTCCAGCACTACGAGTGAGTTATCACTACCTCCCTTCACATTTAAAGCGATGCTTTGTTTATTGCTCATTATACCCTCAAGATTATAGATTTGACAAAGATGAATTAATCTTGTGATGGATGGCTGAAGATCTCTTACGACCAATGGAAAACAACACATTAGAAAATATTGGTTCTGAATATTTTGATGAATTATTTGCAAGGTCATTTTTTCAACCTTCCACTGCTTCTACTGGGTTATTTGTAATGCATGATCTCATGCATGATCTTGCAACGTTTTTTGCTGGAAAATTCTTTTTCACAGAATTTGGCAACCAACGCATGGTCGACAGCAAAACTCGCCATTTGTCTTCTGATTGGGATCAAATCTCAAGATTCCCAGAGGCCTGCGATGGAGCAATATGTAAGAGAACATTTCTATGTGTTGCTGATGTTAAATCAAAAGTTATCAAAAGTGATTTTTGGCTAGAACAATTAGGGTGTTTAAGAGTCTTGGCATTTCAAAAGTGTAAAATCCGGTCGTTGTCTGATTCAATAGGTGAATTGCTTCATTTGCGATATTTGAATTTCTCTGAAACACCTATTGTCACATTGCCTGAATCATTGTGTAAATTATACAATCTCCAAACATTGAAGTTGAGAGATTGTAATTCTCTGGAGATGCTTCCCAGCCGCATGCAAGATCTTGTGAACCTGCGCCACCTTGATATCAGAGGAACGCATCATTTGAAAGAGATGCCGAAGGGAATGAGCAAGCTAAAACACTTGAATTTATTAGGATGCTATGTTGTGGGGGAGCATGAAGAGAATGGGATAAGAGAACTGGGACCAATTGATGTTCATGGCTCATTTTACATTTTCAAATTAGAGAATGTCAACAGCAGCAGCGAAGCTTTGGAGGCAAAGATGGGTAACAAGAAGCACATCAACATTTTACTATTGGCCTGGCGTTCAGATGGTGATACTGTGGATGTTGAAACTGAAAGAGATATACTTAAAGAGTTACGACCTCATCAAAACTTGAAGGAGCTATCAATTGAACGTTATAGGGGTGAAATATTCCCCGATTGGTTAGGCCTTTCTTGCTACTCTAATATAACCAAATTGAAAATGTTTGGTTGTAAGAATTGTCGTCAGCTTCCTTCACTTGGACAGTTACCCTCTCTGCAGCATCTGGAGATCGCTGCACTGCATGGGTTGGAGAGAATTGGTGAGGAGTTTTACAAGAGCTGTGAATCATGCCATGTGGGGACACCCTTCAGGTCTCTTGAATACCTGAATTTTTGTCACATGAAAGGTTGGCGAGAGTGGCATACTCCTGATAAGTTGGATGCATTTCCTAAACTTAAAACCCTTTCAATGCATTACTGTCCGGTGTTAAGTGGAGATCTTCCTGCTCGCCTTCCGGCTCTGAAGCAACTTGAAATTAATCTTTGCGAAGAGCTTGCATATTCGCTGCTGAAAGCTCCCAAGCTCCACACAATAACTGTAAACGGTTGGCTGGATTCATTGACAAGAGCGGCACCGCACGAGGTAAGAATTGACCACACTAAGCAGGTGCAGTCCGTATTGGAGTTGCTTCGCCATGTCCAACCGCCATGTTTGCAACGTTTGAAAATCGATAGTTGTTGGTCAGCCATAACACTTTCCGGAGATTATTTGCCCCCTTCATTACAATATCTGGTAATCAAGAATTGTTCAGAATTAACATTCCCAGAGCCACTGGAACACCAGTTGCTAACGGAGATACATTTGTACAACTGTGATTCAGTGACGTCGTTGCCGTTGGGGGCCCTTCCAAATCTCAAGAAACTTGCAACCCCAAATAGTAGGATTGTTTTGGAGAGGAATGCCTCCCACCGAGCTTGACAACTCTTTGGATCTCTAATTGCCAGAAACTAGAGAGGTGGATAACATCAAATGGTTTTCAAAGTGAAGGCCTTACCCAACAGAGGGTTGCCTTCCTGCTTCCCTTCACTTTCTAAATCTGGAGATGCTAGACTGCAGGGGGCTTCACCATCTCACCTCCCTCCAACAATTATCAATTGAAGTGTGTCCAAAGCTGAATATCACGGAAGAAAGGCTGCCTGCCTCCATATCAACACTCTACATCTATGGAAAATGTCCTTTGACAAGTAAGTTGCAAGAGATGAACGACCCACGGATTCAAATCGAAACTAGTGACAGACTAAGGTAATTGTTTTTGCTCTCATCTTACCTAAACTCACTGCACGCTCTCATCTATCTCTTGTTAATATGCCATCTAAGTTTTAATTTATCTTTTAATACTATGATCTTAACCATTTATCTGTAGCTTAGCTACAGTTTCACTCACAATTCTGTTTCCTTGATTCTGATCTTCCACCATTTCTACAAGGATTCGCAGTCTATTTAATATGTTATGGAGGAGGTGCATTCGTACTTTATGAAATAACATTATTCTCTTTGATTTCAAAACAGGGACTTTTTTTTTTCTTATTTCTATCAGATTTGATTTCATAGAATTTTACTTTTTATTTTTTATCTTTTGGATTCTGTTTAGCTCGTAGAATTCTGTTAGGCGTTGCTTATCTGAATTTTTCATCTTATCCATACTGATTAAACCAAGGATCTTGAAGAAATAAAAGACCCACAAATTAAATCCAAAGATATGGTAAATGTAACTAGGAAGGAAACTGCTTTAGCTTACATATGTCATCAAATTTCAATTCTTTATTTTTATATTCGTATCATTTTGGGTACTTCCAAAACAAGTAATAGATTTCGAGGATGCTCCAATTTTTAATTCAATTTGTTAAGTTTTTATTTATTTATTTATTTTTCCCGCATACTCTTGCATTGGGTCTTCCTCATTTGACCTCATCAAATTCTATTGTGTGTTGCTCTTCTTCAATCTAAATTGATCAACACAACATTCTTGCAGGTTTTTTATGTAAAAAGGTAAGACTGAAGCATGAATATCCATATATGGCAGAGGCAAGATGAGAATTGGGGTGCACTGAAGTAAGTTTTTGCATTTTTTCAAGCTCTGATGCTATTTATTATTTGAATTTTTCTATAGTGCCTCCTACTTTTTCCTTGTCTCTGTCTAATTATATTTGTCTCTGTCTGATATGCAGAGTTTAAAATTGCAAGAAATTTATAGATATGATAATGCAAGCATTCTATGAAAACCAGTGAAAGGATGTTGTGGCTTCAAGCATCCTGTGAGTAACATGGAAATTGCAATAGAATTTCTCATCTCTAGTTTAGAAGTCATAACATGGAAAACTTCAGTTCCTACGGTGTAGTGAAAAAATTAAATTGATTAAATATATGCATATAAACACAATTCTAGCTCCATTGGTTGGTTGATGTTTTCATCTTTCATTTTATATTCTAATTTGTCAGAAATTTTTTTTGGTTACTTAATTTGTCAGAATTTAATAGAATTATCTCATTATGCTTCTTATGGCAAAACTTGTCAATTTTTGTTCTATACAGGTTTCTCAATATCCAGACCCTGAAATTCAATGTGCCTTTTTTTCTTTTTTCTTTCTGGAATTGCTGAATCTATGACTGGGAATTCCCTTCAATCAAGTTTCATGATCAACCATCTCTGGTTCTCACTTTGGATTCTTCTCTGCACTTATTGGCTTGGCTGCATTTGCATAGAGCACAGCCTAGGAAAATTTTCATTTACTGAAGGAAGGAGGTTTGATGCCTAACTTGATGGAGCTTTGTATATTGACAAAAACTAGTTAGCTTTCTGGCTGCAAATCACTTGAATCCACTGTCTTTCTATCATGAGATCCATGGTTCATGAAATAACGTCCTTGCAATGGAAGTTTCTTGCTTGCCTCCAATTTCCAAATCTATTCTGCCGTTCTTTTACCAAGTAAACAATTGAAGCTTCATTGTTTTGGATCTAATCAGGAACATGGTTTATGCGTTGTTACCGACGCTTTGTCACCAGCCACATTTTTATGGTGAGTTTTAAGAACTTCCTTGTACTTAGTATTCACTGCTACTATTAACCAGTTATTAACTGAGAGTTATTGAGTTTACAATTTTAGTTCAATTATTTTGAATTCAAATTTATGGGGGAATGTCTGATTATTATTTTTATTTTATTTATTTTTTATGTTTTTTTTTTCCATATATATTATGGCAGATCAGTTTGGCAATGATAAATGCTCCACCAATCATTGGCTAATAGGTTGATGTTTTACCAATTTGTTTTCTGTCTAGGTACTAACAATGGTTACTGATCAATTCTATGCATTCATTTATCAATTTCATTCAGCTGCATAATACATTGGTCTATTTATTATCTTCACTTTTTTTTCACCGTGATTCTATTATTCAGGAGCCAGAATCTTGAATTGAATAAATATTTGTAAATAAGCACAATTCAAGCTTCATTGGTTGATATTTCAACTTTCATAGAACAAACGTTCTGTTCTCTATTCTTACAGCATTATGGTACTTTCTCATCATGCTTCTTATAGTAAACTTGAAAATTAACAATTCTTTTTTCCTTTTCAGGTATTAGGCAACGCAAAGAACCTGGAAGCAGTATGATTTCTTCCCTGAAAATGTTGAATCTATGATGGGGACTGCTAGACTGTGTGGCAAAGGAAAACTAGTAGCAATGTAATGTTCAGTTGTATCCCAGCTAGCTCTTCATCAAGAAAAATCCTCTTCCCAATTTGGTGGGAAAGGTCAGTGAATTTATTAAGCACTTGTATCAATTTCATAATCTAAATGAAAATCAGAAATTTACATAATAGTATTCTTAGCAGAGGCTTCACTTTATCTGGACTGATTATTCTTTTGTTATGTTAAGATGATGAAATCGACCATGGGAGCAATTCTGCACTTTGAAGCTAAACCTCATATAAGGAAGTCAAGGGATCTTTATCATCCCAAGTAGGAAACAAAGGAGCAGAGTTCTTTGAATAAGCAAGGAGAAGAATGTGGAAGAATTTTAAGGCACAACGTGTTGACTGCAAAATTGTAAATGCAGCGTGTTCTTGATGTTGTTCAGTCTCCATGAGATCTTTTCATTTCTTGAATCAATATTGAGCATTTTAGTCGATTAGATAGCTTTCGATACAGGTGCAGTAACAGATTGTTAAATTTCAACTTGTTTCCTAGAAGTAATCATTTCGTCACTTGTGAACATGTGCCATAATTTGCAAATAGTTTTACTAGTCCTAGTTCTTGATTTACCATACCCTTCTCAGGCATGCTTTAAATTATTTTATTTTATAAAAAATGTTACAGATATTTATAAAATGATAATTCTGTGCTATTGCATTTTTATTTTTTAATGTGCCATTTCTTGCTCTGCATAACAGTTCAATTAAATTCAACACAATCTAAAGAATACCTTATACTCTTCTCTATGTCCTACCCCAAGAGTACTTTTCTTTTTTTTTTTCTTTTTTTCCTGCTGCATAGGATTCCCAATATGATGATGGAAAAGTGAAGGAGGGAAAAGATTTTGGTATAAGCCAACAAGGAAAAGATAGCCATAACCATGCAAAGGAACTTTAATTATCCTTTGCTGAATGCATTTTTAGTAAATGTTCAAATGTTTAACACATGTTAAGATATTTCTAAAATATTATACAACTTTATATATAGTGATATATGTAACAACCTCTTGCCTCTGACCTGCAAAATTATGCACCGAAAATAGTACTGCCAAGATACATCAAAGCATGCTTCCTAGAAATAAAAAGGATATTACTGAAATATTAGTAAGATATTAGATATATAATATAATGTAGCAATGTATGTATTATGTAAGTAGTTATATCTCATTTTGGTGCATTCCTTATTTAAATTAGAGGAGTAGATTTGAAAAGTAGCATCATCATCATGTAACAGAAAAATAACCATTCCTTATTTAATTTAGTATACATAGTATTACTGTATGTCTAGCTAATAACATAATTAAGGACTATTCATAATCATATTTGATTTTCTCATCTGTTGGTGAAGGATGGTCTAAACATCATACTTATCAAGACACCAAAAAAAAAAAACATCATACTTATCATTGATTCATTTCAATACATTTGGATTCCAATTAGAAAATTAAAGTATCTTTTCAAGAAAAAAAAAAACGACACCAAAAAAAAAAAAGAAAGAAAAAAAAAAGTAAGACTTGTATGAATGAAATATGATGCCTCACCTCAATAATTGAAGCAAAGACGTTGGCTATTATTGGATTCTGCAGTGGGCCATAAACTTTTTGAAAGCACTCAAACAAGTCACTGCTTTGGAGAAAGAAACAAAGAAGCATCATGTTAACTTGTCCCCAACCATTACAAGAAAATATCAGCTAAGCTATACTGCAGCTTATCACTTCCCTTACCCTTTTATACTCAATCTACTTAATCATCTTCAATAACACTACTATTACTCACTCCCTCTCGTAATCTCTCAAACAATTGTCCAAAGCATTTCCAAACAAGTTCGTTTATAATTTTATACTACATTTTCTTTTGTATTTTCATACTCAATCATTTTTAACTTTTAAGTTTGGGTGATTCTGTTAAAAAAAATTTACACTGGTTAAAGCAAAAGAAAAAGCCTCCCGTTAATGAAAAATGAAAGCCTTGTGGACCCTCAAAGCATGATTTCGCCCCAACGTACATCATAAAGCTCATCAACTCAATTTCACTCATCACACACACAAACCAAACACTTCCCTTAATCTTTTTGAGAAAACCCAGAGAGTACATACATTCCGAACAGCAAACTCTTCTATCATCCATAACCTTTCTTTCTTTCTTTCTTTCTTCCTTTGTTGTGATCTCATCTGGCGCACTTGAGATTCATCATGGCTGCAAAACTTGATGGTGGAGCTTATCTCACTTCCTTTGTTGATGCTATTTTAGACAACTTGTCTTCAATACTTGAAGCTGATGACTCTGTCCTCAGTGGAAACCACTCTGCCATGGAATGGCTTCCAAAGTTGGAGAAAAGTCTGTCTGATGTCCGACCTGTTCTTGATGATGCTGAGCTGAAGCAGTTCACTGACAAGAGAGTCAAGAAGTGGCTTGTTGATCTCCAAGATGCTCTCTATTTTGCTGATGACTTGCTCGATGAACTCTCCACTAAAATTGCCACTGCCACTCCAAGGGATCCAGGTATCTCTTCTTACTGTTCTTCTGTTGTTGATTCATATGTTGAAGATAATGGTTACATGGAAAGAATAGTTCGAAGACTAGAATCTGTTGTAGCACGGAAAGATAATCTTCGTCTGGAGGAGAGTGCCAAGGCGGATATGTCGTCATGGAGAACTCCATCCACATCCCTCGTTGTAATTTCTGACATATTTGGTCGGGACAAAGACAAGGAGGAGATAATCAAGTTGCTGTTAGCTGATACTTGTCATGCTCAATCATCACCTTTTACTGTTATCCCAATTTGGGGTATGGGTGGAATAGGAAAAACAACCTTGGCTCAGCTGGTTTACAGTGATGCCAAAGTGGTAGAAAATTTTGACATTAGAGTATGGGTGTGTGTAGCTGAAAATTCAGACCCTATTCATATTACAAGGACAATAATAGGGGCAATAGATTCTAGTCCTTGCAGCATGGACAATTTTGATGTTCTTCAAACTAAGTTGAAGGACAAGTTGATAGGAAAGACATTCTTACTCATTTTAGATGATGTCTGGCATGGTGGACAACGTACATGGGAGAATCTTCTTAAACCTTTTCAATATGGGAATAATGGAAGTAAAATTCTGTTAACAACCCGAATTGAAAAGGTTGCTTCTACGTTCCCTGCTACCAGTCAACCTTATCGACTAGATTTATTGTCCGATGAAGATTGTTGGTCGGTGTTTTTGAAGCATTCATCCATTTCTACTAATTTAGAACAATATGCAACTCTAGAACCAATTGGTAGAAATTTTGTTGAAAAATGTAAGGGGTTACCTTTGGCTGTGAAGACACTTGGAGGTTTATTGCGCAACAAGAGTGATGTAGGGGATTGGAAGAAAATACTTGAAAGTGAAATTTGGGAGCTCCCGGAAGATGAAAGTGAGATTGTTCCCGCCTTAAGAGTAAGTTATCACTACCTCCCTTCACATTTAAAGCGGTGCTTTGTTTATTGCTCATTATTCCCTGAAGATTATCAATTTGACAAAGATGAATTAATCTTGTTATGGATGGCTGAAGATCTTGTGCAACCAATGGAAAACAACACATTAGAGAATATTGGTTCTATATATTTTGATGAATTAGTTGCAAGGTCATTTTTTCAATCTTCCCGTGCTTCTGCTGGATTATTTGTAATACATGATCTCATGCATGATCTAGCAACCTTCTTTGCTGGAAAATTCTTTTTTAGAGAATTTGGCAATCCACGCATGGCTGACTGCAAAACACGTCATTTGTCGTGTGATCGGGATCCAATCTCAAGATTTCCACAGGCCTATGGTGGAGCAATACATATGAGAACATTTCTATGTATTGATGTTAAACCAAATGATATCAGAATTGATCTTTTGCTAGAACAATCAAGGTGTTTAAGAGTTTTGTCATTTGAAAAGTTTCGAATCCTGTCATTGCCTGATTCAATTGTTGATAAATTGATTTATTTGCGTTATTTGAATCTCTCT
This sequence comes from Stylosanthes scabra, assembly GCA_036250425.1. Classification (NCBI taxonomy): domain Eukaryota; kingdom Viridiplantae; phylum Streptophyta; class Magnoliopsida; order Fabales; family Fabaceae; genus Stylosanthes; species Stylosanthes scabra. The sequence goes on from JASCZI010000066.1 coordinate 15,804, forward strand.
AAAACACCTATTGTCACATTGCCTGAGTCATTATGTAAATTATACAATCTCCGAACGTTGAAGCTGAGAGATTGTTATTATCTTAAGATGCTTCCGAGCCGCATGCAAGATCTTGTGAACATGCGCCACCTTGATATCAGAGGAACTTATTTGAAAAAGATGCCGAACGGAATGAGCAAGTTAAACCATTTGAATTTATTAGGAAACTATATTGTGGGAGAGCATGAAGAGAATGGGATAAAAGAATTGGGACCAATTAATGTTCATGGCTCATTTCGCATTTTCAACTTAGAGAATGTGAACAACAGCAGCGAAGCTTTGGAGGCAAAGATGGGTAACAAGAAGCACATCCGCATTCTAGAATTGGAATGGCGTTCAACTTGTGACACCGTGGATGTTGAAAGTGAAAGAGATATACTGAAAGAGTTACGACCTCATTCAAACTTGAAGGAGCTATCAATTAAGGGATATAGGGGTGAAATATTCCCCAATTGGTTAGGCCTTTCTTGCTACTCCAATATAACCGAATTGAGAATGTATGGTTGTAAGAATTGTCGTGAGCTTCCTTCACTTGGACAGTTACCCTCTCTACAACATCTGGAGATTTTTCAACTGCATGGGTTGGAGAGAATTGGTGAGGAGTTTTACAAGAACGGTGAATCATGTCATGAGGGGACATGGACGCCCTTCAGATCTCTTGAAACACTGATATTTCGTCGCATGAATGGTTGGCGAGAGTGGCATACTCCTGATAACATGGATGCATTTCCTAAACTTAAAACCCTTTCAATGCATGACTGTCCGGTGTTGAGTGGAGATCTTCCTGCTCGCCTTCCGGCTCTGGAGGAACTTCGAATTCAATATTGCCAAAAGCTTGCATGTTCGCTGCCCAGAGCTCCCAAGCTTCGAGAAATAGATGCACACGGTTCGCAGAATTCTATCATAGAGGTGACACCGCGCAATGTAAGAATTGAAGGCTCTCAGCTGGTGCAGTCCGTATTGGAGTGTCTTCTCCACATCCAACCGCCCTGTTTCAAAAGTTTGATAATCAAGAGATGTAGGTCATCCATATCAATTTCGGGAGATTATCTGCCCGCTTCATTACAATATCTGAAAATCTTGAATTGCTCAAAATTAACATTCCCAGAGCCACTGCAACACAAGTTGCTAACGGAGATACATGTGAGCATGTGTGATTCAGTGACGTTGTTGCCATTGGTGGCCCTTCCAAATCTCAACACACTCGAGATCTCATATTGCCCCCGTCTAGTATCCTTACCGCCGCTAGGCGTTGCTGCGCCCCACCTAGAACATCTGACTATAAGAGAATGTCCAGAAATGGATTGTTTTGGAGAAGAGTGCCTCCCGTGGAGCTTGACAACTCTTGAGATATATAAATGCCAGAAACTAGAGAGGTGGATAACATCCAATGGTGGTTTGCAGAGTGAAGGCCTTACCCATCTTAGGCTTGAAGTATGGAATGAAGTTAAGTGGTTCCCAACAGAGGGTTGCCTTCCTGCTTCCCTTCACTCTCTACATTTGTCTTTATTTCAAAATCTGGAGACGCTAGACTGCAAGGGCCTTCACTATCTTACCTCCCTCAAAGAATTAAGAATTGAAAGGTGTCCAAAGCTGGAGAATATCACGGAAGAAAGGCTGCCTGCCTCCATATCAAAACTCCACATCTGTAGTGAATGTCCTTTGAGGCGTAAGCTGCAAGAGATGAACGACCCACGGATTCCAATCAAAACTCATGACTACTCAGGTAATTGTTTTTGCTCTGATTTTCCCATATTTGTAATTGTTCGCACCAAACATGTTTATTTCCCTGTCAATACACCAAAACTAATTTTAACTCATTCTTACCCATTTCCCTGTACTGTGGCTACTGTTTCATACTTTCATGATCACGTCTTTATTGCTTACTGTATTTGTATGCTTGATTGCAGACGAGGAGTCAAGCTCAGATTGAGTCAGACTCAGATGATGAGTCGTCTTGATTCTGATATCCCACTATTTGTGCACCATAAGGATTTTGTCTGATGTACTATGGAATTGGTATGTACAATACATCATGAAATAGATTAGTTCGTTTTATTTGTTAGAGGTCATTCCAATTTATTGAGATGCATGGCTCATGTAATAAGGTCCTTGCCAATGGAGGTTGCTTGCTTGCCACCCTTCAATTTCTGAATCTATTCTGGACTGCATGGGGCTTCAACTCCAGAGCTCCCAAAAGTTAGTCTGTATTCTTAGCAATGAATTCACCATTCTTTTTCTAATTAGAAAGGAGAAGCGTCATCGTTCCAAATTTATTCACTAACATGGAATGTCTAGCTTTTCGTATGTTTTTTAATGTTTTTATTTCTTATACGTTATGGCAGATCAGTTTGGAAATGGCAAATGCTCCTTCAATAATTGGCTGATAGGTTGATGTTTTATCAATTTGTTTTCTGTCAAGGTACTAACCACTGATTCTGATATATTCTATGCATGTCATGTCTTAATCACTTATCAATTTCATTCAGCCGCATTACATTAGTGGTTGCCCAAGTTTTCTATTAAATTGTTATATTTATTATCTTCTTTTAATTTTTTTACTTTTTTAATGTTACACACCAGTGATAGAAAAATTGAGAAATGTCCTAATTCATATCTCTGCAACATTCAGTGATTCAACTCTTCTTATCTTTTATGATGATAAGCATAAAGCTTTATATAATTTCTTTATTTTAGGACAGAGATAGAATCTCTTCAATTTGGTGCAATGCTTGTGTGCTGCAAAAACCAATATAGCATATAAAACCAATCGTATATGGTTAGTTATGGTAAGTGCTCTTTGAAAATTGTTCTCATTCGACAAAATTATTAATACATTAGTCAACATAGAATAATATGTTGTTGTTCTAATGCCCTTGGATTTGATCTACATGTCCTTATATTCAACTAGTGTGACTTGAAATTTCTAAGTCCAACCGCAAGCTTGATCTAAATCAGAACTCTCCATTTGCGACAAAATCGTTGACAGAAGAGGTATGGTCTGCCCTTGCCATTAATGTCTCATATCTTTCCTTACATACATGGAATACCTCCTCATAGAACTTTTCCAAATTTTGAAGGAGAAAAAGGACAACTTCTTCATTCAACTTGTTGCTTTTGCCAAACGTGGAATGCAGTCTTTGAAAAGCACAACATGCAGCGTCTTTGCTCTTTGGTCGTGAACAAGTAGGTATTGAATCAGTTGTCCCTTGGATCTTTTTCTAATTTGTCCTGTCAATTACTTGAACCTCTCTGATTTGGAAACCTAACTGATACTTAAAGCTAAATTTTATTTACACTATTCTTACTGAAATTTTTGGGCTGCTTTTTTTTCTTATTTTCTTCCTTTGGGAAAAAAGGATGATGAAATTCACCTTTGGGCAAGCGTTCCCTTGAAAGCTACTCTGATATGGGGAGCTCATCACATTGTGAAGACAGTGTTTCTCAACTCAAAGTGGAAAAAGAAGGCTGAGGTGGACAACGTGTTTCTCATCATGCTTTCCACTTGAAGAGAGAAAACTATATAGCTTTTGTTTATTTAGTTATTTCATTGCTTTCCTGTCAAAGTTCTTCAAGATATTAAAATGCATGTAGAATCAAACTATGGCCGAGTTTGAATTTATGCGTGGTTCATTTGCTGTTTAAATTAGCTTCAATTTTGCTTTTCCACCCTATCTTGTAAAGAAGGCCAAGAAATATATATGTAAATTGCTAACTCTAATATTTAAGGGGATGGCAGAAGATTTTTGAGAAAGGAGTATCACTGTTCCTATGTGCTTTTCATTTTAACTATCAGATTCAGTTAGCATAACCAATAGTCATATAAAATCTGATGCGAATGTAAAACTTGCACTAATACTGAAAAATTTACAAAGTGATTCTTTTGAAGTTACAAATATTATAACACATGTGGTCACCAAAAAAAATATATATTATAACACATGTAACGTGGAAAGAGTTAAATTATGGGATATTCATATGTTCTTGATATATATTTTTATAAAGATAATTAAGATTTAGTGATTAATTTTTATGTGCATTGGATATATGTTCTGCTTTCTCATGCTCATAACTGTACTCATGCATTTTTTGAAATTTGCATTTGATATATTTAGATATTTAATTTGTGGCCAAGTAATAAAAAAGCAAGCAATTCCCATTATTGTTGGAGGATTGATGAACATGAAGCTTACATAATAAAAACTAAACAGAGTACAAAAAAAAAAAAAAAAAAACCTAAATTTTCGCTCAATTAACTGATATATAGCATGCAAATTTATTTGCCTCTCTCTACACTGATTTGAGTCATTATATTTTTAACTTAGGAAATACATAAATTTTTCACTTGACACAATTGTACAACAAATTTTAAACCCAAAATAAAATACTAATTAATAACATATTGCACAAACCTAAACTCATTAGAGACAAAAATATTTTAACTATTTCATTTATCAATCATGTTATATGTACACTTCTTCTCTCAAACCAAGTCAAATCAGGTGAATTTTGCCCACTCTCACCCCATGCGTACGAACAGAATATTACTACTAGAACGAACAGAAAATTTAAAAGCAAACGAACGGTTTTAAAACCTGTTCATGTCAACTATAAAAACATGTTCGTTGTACATATAAATTTCTGTTCATACAATGCGCTCGTGAACAACTTGGTTGGACTTAGTTGAAAAAAATAGATGTACGTTCTAGAATTATTGCTCATTTATTTATAACCCTAAAGGCCTAAACTAATATGTGTGTTTGTATTTTTTTTTCTTTTTTTTTGTATTGAAATGGGGTAGAAGCCCAGCATGTTTGTAGTTAAACTATAACTAGCAACCGACCCGCGCAAAAGCGCGGGTTTGTTACTTTCTACCGGAAATTAACAATATCTTGAAAAACTTTCGTTTAGAAGTTAGAATAGTTTAGTATGATCTATTAAGTTGGTAAATAAGTTTTGAATACAGTTTAGTTTAAACTTTGTTGAGTTGATTGGAATCGTTAGATTAAGTGTTAAACAAAGAACCAAAAGTGCCATATATGACTCATGATCTGAAGTAGCAATTAACATAATTATACAACTTCTACCCAAAAAGGAACTGTTTTAAGAGACTACTATTATATTGAGAGTTCCAAATTCAAAAAACAGTTTAGTGGCAAAGAAAAGCTAGATACAAAGGTCTTTTTTGCAATTAGCCGTCAATGCCCATTGGAACGTGATCTTCATTGTCCTCAATTTGATTGTCATCTTTATATGTAGCCTCCATGTTTCAAATTATAAGTTTGGCAAATTTTTGCTAATCTCCTCCCAATTTGATCTCCCTTTCTCTTTCATCACTGGGAAGCAATTTAAATTTGAAGTATCTAACCCTACCATCAATTGGTGGATCAATGACATTACATTTGTTCTTGAGTCTTGCTTTGATTATTGTGTTGCTGAATTGGACCGTGCAAGATACAATTCAAAATTACAAAATCAAATAACCTTAACCAACAAAAAGATACTTAGATTCAAGAGTATTTATTAATAAGAGTACCTCTTCAATGACATCTTTCTTCTTGGAGTTGAGCTTGGGATTAAATTGCTGAAGTGTTGCATCTGAGATTCAACGGAAGCGTTACGCCTCTAAGCCTTTCGAAGCTTTGTCGGATTGAAGTTCATAGGGAAGTTCTTGCTGAATACCTTCTCTCCCACTTTCTCTCTTCTTCTTTTGTTTCTTTAATTACTTAAACAACCACAAGATTCAAACTTAAAATTAATAATTTAATTAATAGAGGAAATAGAGAGATAAAATTATTAATGACATGTAATAATTCAATAATTTTTCAAGACATTAAAATTTTGCTGCTTCTCTAACTCACCATCATCATCTTCTTCTTAAATCTACTCCAACTACTATAATAATAACCCAACAAACCAAAAATAAAAATACCAACACAAATAAATCACCTAAGAAATGTACACTTCAACTTCTATCCGTCATTACATGCTAATATTACAACTTAACACTTTTGATAATGCAAGTCTCGTTGTTACTCATACTCATTGTAGCAAAGGCCATGATGCTCATCAAATTCATGCCTTCATCAATCTTTAATCATCACAAATGAAGCTCCTTTATTGTACAATCTCATTGCTCAATATTCAACTATATGCTATATTGGGAATTCAATATCAGGATTTTATTTATTTATTTTACGTAGACATACAGATATTCTAAGAGAAATAAGTAAAAAATGCATATGTCAGACACTAATCTTTTACTTGATTACAATAGTGATATGAAACTAAGAAATAGTGCAAGCCTTATAATCAGACAAATGAACAAATTAAACTCATCATCAAGAGACCAAATACGTAGCCTCTACTATTAGTTCAATCTATTGAAGAGAAATATAAATTTATTGGAATTTAAGGTGTATGAATTAATGAATATTTGAAAGTCTATCCCAAAAACCTACCTAACAGTACCAATTTACTGATTTACTTTTATTATATTAAAAAAAGGGAAGATAATAATATACATTATAAGTTTTAGCCAATTTCAATTGCTGGTCCAACAAAGCTATAAACCAATATGAAGAAGAAAAATGGGATCCATGAAGAACTTTGAAATTATGAGTTAATAATATAACCATCAATAAATGTTATTTTGTGATGACAATAAATCTAGTTTCATCTGTCAAGAGAAGATAATGTACACTAACCTGTTGTGGCTATAATCTGCCACAAACATCAAATTTAAAACATCACATGATTAAAATAAGAAACATAAAAAAAATTCAGCTCCTTAGCAAATGAAGAAACAAAAATTGAAGATAATCAACATCAAATAATTCAATGAACTCACAAAACTAAACGAAGCAGTAAACAAAATTAAATTCAACTCATCCAAACTTGAATAAATTTAAAAATAAAATATACTAAAAAGAGGAGAACGGTAGAGGAAGGAGAAAGAGTACCATTTTACAGCATTAAAACCCTATTTTAAGAATGAATCGATCAATCGATCATCGACATTTGACGTTAAAAGGTGTTGATATCTTCCAACTTAAGAGACTTTGAACAGAAATATATTTCCTTTAAAGGAATTGATCTCAGCTAGGACTTCATCGGTCACCCCTATATAGATAATACAAAACATTAAACTATAAGAGGTGTGATGAAAACTTTCTAGATTAAACTCTAAGAGGCATGGGAAGAAGTCACTTTGCTCAAGAAA
>JASCZI010000066.1:25255-39200 GCA_036250425.1 Stylosanthes scabra
ATCAAGTTAGTTTCTTATCATCATTACTTCTGTATTTAGTTTGGATCATGAATGGAACAAAAATATAACTCACTAAACAAAATGAAAGCATTGAGTTTTATACCAACATTATATTAAATATAAGTAGTACATTCTTATAACATTCTACAAATCTGAATTCTAATCCTTCATTAATGTCAAAGTATATATATGTTACGACTTCATTCTACAGTAAAAAGCATGTGTTTTGTATTTCTATGAATATTGGCATCTTAGATTGAAAGAGAAGCAAAGGTGAATGAGAAGGACCTCACCAGCCTTCGGTTTTAGGCACTTTTTTTCATTTTATTCCTTTCGTGTCATGCTTCTCTCCATTTTCATCATCAAATAAACCTTAAATTGAAAAGTAATAATCAATATAATTAAAGACAGAAAAAATTACCTTCAAAGTTGTGTCAGTAGAGTAAACCCTTCCAAAGCATCACAATCAAATGAACTTGGAAGTTTGAACTATTACATAGTTCCTTTCCTGTCACAACCAAATATTAGAAAAATAGAACCTGAATAAGTTACACTGCATCAAATGGTAGAACCTAAATAATATGCAAGAAATTAAAGAAATGTTAACATGCTAGATTTGCTACTTTCAAACTATAATACATGTTAAAAGTATATTTATGAATAAATAACTGAAATGAACATGAAAAAATGGAGAACACCAATTATATTTATGAACAAATGGATAACTTGAAAATATGCAATTCTACTTTATAGTATAAAAGTAGTTCAAGATCAACAATAATCTAAAATATGTAGGAATCATTAGGTCATAAATAATTTGCATCTAAGCTTAAGCAGAGATAGACTACCACTTCAAAGGCAAATTCATTCCCCACATTAGAGAAATTGGTGAAAGTTGAAGTTCCAAAGCATCTTCTTTGCCTGCTTTTCCTGTTGAAACCAAAACCATATAGAATAATAAAATCTTGTAGGAAAATAAGTCTAAACAAAGCAGAACAACAAACATTTCTTCTCATATCAATGTGCTTATAAATTACAACATGAAAGAAAGTATCAAAGTTGGGTTTTGAAACTTGGGGGAAAAAATTAAGGGTGCAGATGGTGAGAGGAGGGTGGTGCTCTGTGTGGGTGCAGGAAAAAAACTGAATGAAGAAAAAAATGGGCAAGGATCACAAACCTTCCATAGTTAATAAACAAAAGGAGACGTAGCAGATGGCAAAACTTGAAATCCATGTTTTGATTTTGTAAAATAGAATAAATGGAGATAGGAGAACCTGGAGAAACGGCGACACATTGTTCGTTCCTTTGAGATACACTCCTGTAATTCCTGCTTCTTTGCATCTTCTGGTAAGCTGAGATCTCCATCGTGAAAGCGTTCTTCGCCTCTGCTCCTCTTGAAGCTTGGTTCTCCTCCTTTGAGACAAATTCTTACTTGCTAGCTTCCTCGTTATAGACAAAGAAGACGACGAAAGAGGCATGTGAGGTTTAGGGTCTTAGTGCTAGCAAAATGGGCAGTAGCACATGGAGGTGCTCTTCTCTCTTACTAACTACGCATGAGAAAAAAAGAGGGGAAGAGATACTCAGGCGAGGGAGATGAATCCTTTTGCCCCTTTTTTTTTCTTCTCTCTCTGGGGCACTTTGAAATTGTAATTTGAAAATTTTCAAATCTCCTCTCCTTCCCGGGACAAATTTCAAATGACGATTGAATTTTGATTTTGTTTCGTGCACTCGCGTCGTTGAAACAATCTTCCTTCTTCCTCTTTTTAATAAGTATGCACTAAGTGCCCAGAGCTTGACAAGTGTCAAACGCTCCTTGCATAAGTCTCTACGCTGCATCTTTTTTAGCTGTTCACACAATAGGATCACGCACATGGGCTGAGAGCGGGCTATTTGAATTTTGAATTTATTGGGAGAGTTTCTCAAATCAACATCAACATAGAGAGAGAAAATGGCAGAAAAATGAGAGGGAGTGAATAAAAAAAGAAAACAAAACAAAAGAGTGTCAAGAGGAGAGAGTAACCACAAAAAAAGAGAGAGCACGGATAGAGGGGTCTGGTGAGACTGATAGAGGAGGAGATGCAGAGAGTCGCCGGGAAAGCCTAGTTCCTTGATTTCCAAATCTCCCAACCTGGATAGGCAATTCTGTTAATGATCACATCTTGTTCAGAGCTCATATGAATTCTGATCTTCCTAACATAGCTTAGAAAATAGAAACCATGTGCCGAATGTTGATACTGTGTATTCTGTTGGGCTAATTTGTAATTTGTAAAGGCCTTACATAGTGGATGATAAACCTAGTAACAAAATTAGGATGAGATTAGTTTTAGATTGAAAAGTTTCAGATTTCTGTTCTAGATTCTGTTTTTTTCTGTTTTCTTATATAGTTTTCTGTTTACTTTCCCCTCTTAGCGTCTGTTATGTGTTATCTGAACCAATAATATTCACTGTGAATTTTTTTTTATTGTCAGTACTAGTGTAATTGCTTGAAGCTTTACTAGAGATTGATTAGTTGAGATGGATAGTAATTAGTTATAATCCAAGTAATTGGATACTGGTTATTTTGTTAATTACTCACCTGTATATAAGCCACACTATTAACCTGAAGTGTGTACTTCTCATCATAACTCAAATTCTCACCCTTCAATTTCTCAAGCTCCTTTAATTTGCCATGGTTTTGTACACTAAATTTTAATCAAGTGATAAAAGCTGAGCCTATTAACCATAAACTGCAGCTTCCTTTTTTTCTTTATTGAAATAACTAAATTAGAATAAATACTGCAGCAAATATTGACATTTTCACCTAACAAAATAAAAAAGAATGACTATAAAGTAAAAATAATAAACAATGACTTTGAAGAGGAAAATGTACAAGTGCCTTGGTCCATGAATCATGTTGCATCTTTCACACAGCTACTTTTTTTTTTAATGATTCTTTTGTCTGTTTTCAGATAAAATAAAATGATTCATGGAATTTTTCTTATTGGAAAGAAGAATATATGATGTCTGCTTATATTTTAGTAGTAGGATGCTCTCGCAGGACGTTTTTCTTCCCATTTCCTTCAATCTTTTCAATGCCCAGATTAATGAATTGCAAGATATTATGCTATGTTGATATTATCTTAAAAGATGATTGGTCTTTAAGGCAAGTGGTACTAAAATTATTCAAGAAAATTTCTCATTTGTTGGACAAAAGATGTTACCTAATGAATTTTTTAATATAAGAGCTTGACGTCACCTACTCCAAAAACATCGTTCCACGTCCACTAGCACATTGATAATCTAATTTTATTCTAGGAGGGTGTTTCCTTCACATTTCTTTCTGTTTGTCAGTACTCTCTCCGAGGATTCCCAGAACAATTGGTGGATATTTCTAACAACTTTACCAGCCAATTTCTGTGCCAATTTAGAGAAGATATATGTGTGTGTGTTAGTAGCAAGTTAAGACAGTTAATAGTTAATTTGCAGCAAAATTTTTATCACAAGAAAAACTTTCACTCTTTTTAGATTGCTAATTTATATTTATCTCAGAAGTTCCTTCTTATTATTAAATTTGTTTTTCTTAATAGCAGAAAACAAACACTAAGGACAACAAGCTAGGACAAAAGTTACGAAACATCGAGGCAATTTGGCAGATGAGTTAGTCAAACAACAAAAAAAAAGCATCTAAATAGCATTATTTCGTGTGATGTTATATGAAAGTTTAATTTGTTTAAATAATATTTCAAGTTTTGAACCATGAATTGCAGTGTGGAAATTAATAGTTCATCTCATGTGTTAAGTGTATAATGCGGAGTTCAATTGTCTCCTATTGAAACAGAGTGAATTTTATGATTAACAGTTTAATTTATCATTTCAGTGAACTCTCAGAACAATGGGATCAGTCAATTGCTAACAGATGAGATGAATTAACTCTGATCATTGATTAACTCAACTGCTATGTATTTTTCTTCTTTACAAAACAATAAAAAAGTTGACTACCCACCTAACAAATGAAAAAATGACAACAAATAATCAATAATAATGCATCTTTCACACAGCTATATATATGTATATAACTTGACTTCACCTACTCCCATAAGACAATGATCAACGTCCAATAGGATGGTTCTTCACATTTCTTTCTATCTTTTAATAATCTGTTTAATGAATTCCCAGAAAAGTGGTGGAAAGTGGAAACTTACATCTATATTAAACTACCTCTAATTGTTCCCATTTATTTATCGCTGCACTAAACTTGATGATAGATTAGATACATATTTGTGATTGTTAGTGACTGATGGGTTGAGATAATTAGTAATTAGTTACACTTCCGTCTAAGCTTGCATGTTGCATATTGTTCTTGCTAAATTAGAAGTGGAAACTTAGGATTTTTTTAATATATTCAAATAATTTTAAAGCACCTCGTAACAAAATCTCTTGTATATAAAAGTATTACAATATAGACATGATACCCTCAATTTTATTTATTTATTTATTTTATCATCATACAATACAATAAAAATTTCACACTTTATTCTCTTAACTCTTTGTTTTGTCGTCATTAAGAAATAATTTACTATTTAGGTATGAGTAAGAATTAGTGATAAGAGAAATAGAATAGATAAGCATTATACAAAGAATCTAAGCTCCACTCATTTAAGTAATAAAGGCTTTAACAAAAGGCCGAGTCTTATCAAATAGGTTTGATCTGCCTTAGGCCTAGTTAAAGTAGGCCATAAACCTCTGCTAGGCCGCCACATGTTTCCATCCCTATTTGCGAGGACCGAGGAATAAAACAATAGTATATGAACTCTGTCATGGAGTTGCGTGATGAAGGAAAAATGTCACACTACTGCATTTTTGCATTGCACTTACTATTTACATATCGTGTATATGAAAAACAATAAGTTACTCTTCAATCTTTACTTGCTAATTAAAATAAAAAATCTTACCAAAAAAAATAAAAAAATATTTGTTGAGAATAAAAAAAAAAGGTTTGGTTCATCCAATGGAGTTGCATACTCAGATTAATTACTTGTGTAATCACGTGTTTAGCAAATCTTAACGTTACACCAGCTAACCAATTGTTTATATTTTAACCATCTCATGTTACAGTGTGCAATGAAAATTTATTATACATCCAAGAGAGTAAAGACCAGAGTAATGTGAAAGATCTCTTCACATGTATCAGTTCCATTAACAAAATTTCTTAATACTTCTCTTAAATATATTATTTATTCTCAAGTTGTTTTAATTTAATGAGAAAATAGATTAATGAGAAACACATGACTTTGCCCCTACACCATAAAGCTCATCAACTCAATTTCACTCGTCACACCCACAAAGCAAACACTTCCCTTAACTTCTGTTTGAGAAAACCCATAGTACATTCCAAACTGCAAGCTCTTCCCTCATCCATAACCTTTCTTTCCTTCTCTCTTTCTTTCTTTCTTTCTTCCTTTATTGTGATCTCATCGGCTGCACTTGAGATTCAAATCATGGCTGCAAAACTTGATGGTGTAGCTTATCTCACTTCCTTTGTTGATGCTATTTTAGACAACTTGCCTTCAATACTTGATCACTTTGTCCTCAGTGGAAACCACTCTGCCTTGAAGTTGCTTCGAAGTTTGGAGGAATGTCTGTATGATGTCCGACCTGTTCTTGATGATGCAGAGCACAAACAGTTCACTGATAAGAGAGTCAAGAAGTGGCTTGCTGATCTCCATGATGCTCTCTATTTCGCTGATGACCTGCTGGATGAACTCTCCACTAAAATTGTTACTGCCACTCCAAGGGATCCAGGTTTCTCTTCTTACTTCTCTTCTGTTGTTGATTCATCTATTGAAGGCTGTCGTGACTTGGAAAACATAGTTCAAAGACTAGAGTCTCTTGTAGCACGGAAAAAATATTTCCGTCTGAGAGAGTCTGCTGAGGTGGACATGTTGTCATGGAGAACTCCATCCACTTCTCTTGTAGTAAGTTCTGATATATTTGGTCGGGAAAAAGACAAGGAGGAGATAATCAAATTGCTGTCAGCTGATACTTGTCAGGCTGAATCACCTTTCACTGTAATCCCAATTTGGGGTATGGGTGGAATAGGAAAAACTACCTTGGCTCAACTGGTTTACAGTGATGCCGAAGTGGTGAAAAATTTTGACACTAGAGTATGGGTTTGTGTAGCTGAAAATTCAGACCCTGTTCATGTTACAAGGACAATAATAGGGGCAATAGATTCCTGTCCTTGCAGCATGGACAATTTTGATGTTCTTCAGACTAAGTTGAAGGACAAGTTGATAGGAAAGAAATTCTTACTTGTTTTAGACGATGTCTGGCATGGTGGACAACGCACATGGGAGAATCTTCTTAAACCTTTCCAATATGGGAATAATGGAAGTAAAATTCTGTTAACAACCCGTATTGAAAAGGTTGCTTCTACGTTCGCTGCTACCAGTCAACATTATCGACTAGATTTATTGTCCGATGAAGATTGTTGGTCGGTGTTTTTGAAGCATTCATCTATTTCTACTAATTTAGAACAATATGCAACTCTAGAACCAATTGGTAGAAATATTGTTGAAAAATGTAAGGGATTACCTTTGGCTGTGAAGACACTTGGAGGCTTATTGCGCAACAAGAGTGATGTAGGGGATTGGAAGAAAATACTTGAAAGTAAAATTTGGGAGCTCCCAGAAGATGAAAGTGAGATTGTTCCGGCTTTAAGAGTAAGTTATCACTACCTCCCTTCACATTTAAAACGGTGCTTTGTTTATTGCTCATTATTCCCTGAAGATTATCAATTTGATAAAGACGAATTAATCTTGCTTTGGATGGGTGAAGATCTCTTACGACCAATGGGGAACAACACATTAGAAAATATTGGTTCTGTATATTTTGATGAATTAGTTGCAAGGTCATTTTTTCAATCTTCCGGTGCTTCTGCTGAGTTATTTGTAATGCATGATCTCATGCATGATCTTGCAACGTTTTTTGCTGGGAAATTCTTTTTCAGAGAATTTGGCAACCAACACATGGTTGACAGCAGAACTCGTCATTTGTCATATGATTGGGATCCAATCTCAAGATTTCCAGAGGCCTCTGATGGAGCAATAAATATGAGAACATTTCTATGTGTTGATGATAAATCAAATGAAATCAAAAGTGATTTTTGGCTAAAACAATTAAGGTGTTTAAGAGTTTTGGCTTTTCAAAAGTGTAAAAACTTGTCACTGCTTGATTCAATAGGCGAATTGATTCATTTGCGTTATTTGAATCTCTCTTGGACATCTATTGTCACATTGCCTGAATCATTGTGTAAATTATACAATCTCCAAACCTTGAAGTTGAGAGATTGTTATAAGCTTGAGATGCTTCCCAGCCGCATGCAAGATCTTGTGAACCTGGGCCACCTTGATATCAGAGGAACTCATCATTTGAAAGAGATGCCAAAGGGAATGAGCAAGTTAAAGCATTTGAATTTCTTACCATGCTATATTGTGGGAGAGCATGAAGAGAATGGGATAAGAGAATTGGGACCAATTGATGTTCATGGCGCATTTTGGATTTCCAAATTAGAGAATGTGAACAACAGCAGCGAAGCTTTGGAGGCAAAGATGGGTAACAAGGAGCACATCAACATTCTAGAATTGAAGTGGCGTTCGAATGGCAAGACTGTCAATGTTCAAACTGAAAGAGATATACTTGACAAGCTCCGACCTCATGTCATGAGGGGACAGTGACACCCTTCAGTTTTCTTGAAAAGCTGGAATTTGATCGCATGTATGGTTGGCGAGAGTGGCATATTCCTAATAAGTTGGATTTATTTCCTAAACTTAAAACCCTTATAATGCGTGAATGTCCAGTGTTGAGTGGAGATCTGTCTGCTCGCTTTCCGGCTCTGGAGCAACTTGAAATTTGTCTTTGCGAAGAGCTTGCATATTCGCTGCTGATAACAGAATAAATGTAAATGGTTTGGGGAAGTTTATGACAATAAATGTAAATCTGGGATTGTTCAAAATTAACATTCCCAGAGCCACTGGAACACAAGTTGCTGCTAACTGAGATCAAAGATTGCTCAGAAATGGATTCTTTTGGAGAGGAGTGCCTCCCGCCCAGCTTGACAATTCTTTGGATCAATAAATGCAAGAAACTAGAGAGTTGGATAACATCAAAGGGTTTGCAAAGTGAAGGCCTTACCCATCTTATCCTTGAAGACTTGAATAAAGTTAAGTCTTTCCCAAGAGAGGGTTGCCTTCAGTCTCTACAATTGTCTCACTTTGCAAATCTGGAGACGGTAGACTGCAAGGGCCTTCACCATCTCACATCCCTTCAAGAATTATCAATTCTTTTGTGTCCAAAGCTGGAGAATATCAGAGAAGAAAACCTGCCTGCCTCCATATCAATACTCTACTTCTATGGAAAACCTGCCTGCCCAAGAGACGGGTTCAAATCGAAAGTGATGACGACTCAGGTAATTGTTTGTGCCCTCATCTTACCTAAACTCAGTCCACGCTCTCATCTTTTCATTCTTTGATCTTAGCCATTTATCTGTGCCTTAGCTAAGGTTCCACTCGCAATTATGTTACCTTTATTCTGATCTTTCACCATTTCTGAACGGATTCTGTCTATTAATATGTTATGGAGGAGGTGCGTTCTTATGAAATAACATTATTCTCTTTCATTTGGAAAGTCATACCAATTTTCAAATTAGGAAAACAGAGATTTTTTTTTTTTTTTATAATTTCTACCAGATTTGAGTTCATAGAATTTTACTTTTATTTTTAAATTTTTTGGACTCTGTTTCACTCATAATTCTGTTAAGTGTTGCTTATCTGAATTTTTCATCTTTAATCCATATTGATTAAACCAAGGTTCTTTAAGAGATGAAAGATCCACAAATTCAATTCGAAACTTATGGCAAATGTAACTAGGAAGGAAACAGCTTACTTATGTCATCAAATTTCAGTTCTTCATTTTTTATATTCGTATCATTTTGGGTACTTCCAATGCAAGTAATAGATTTTTATTTATTTATTTATTTTTCCCGCATACTCTTGCATTGGGTCTTCCTTGTTTCACCTCATTGTCTTGTATTGTGTGTTGCTAATTAAATTGATCTGCCCGACATTCTTGCAGAGTTTAATGCTGAAAAAAATTCATAGATATGATAATGCAAGCATTCTATGAAAACCAGTGCAAGTATGTTCTGATTTCAAGCATCCTGTGAGTGCTTGGCACAACACACACTTCATCCATTTTTTATGGGTAATTGCAATAGAATATGTCATCTTTAGATTCATTGGTTGGTTGATGTTTTCATCTTTCATAAAACAGATGTTTTAATTTTTAATTTGCCAGCATTTAACAGAGTATCTCATTATGCTTCTTATGCCAAAACTTGTAAATTTTTGTTCTATGCAGGTTTCTCCGTATCCAAACCCTGAAATTCAATATGGCTTTTTTTATCCTCTGGATTTGCTGAATCTATGACTGGGAATTCCTTCAATCAAGTTTCATAATCAACCATCTCTGGTTCCCACATTGGGTTTTTCTCTGTACTTGGCTTGGCTGCATTTGCATAGACCACAGTAGGAAAATTTTAATTTACTGAAGGAGGTTTGATGTCTAACTTGATGGAGCTTTTTAGAATGACAAACATTAGTTAGCTTTCTGGCTGCAAATCACTTGAATCCACTGTCTTTCTATCATGAGATCCATGGTTCATGAAATAACGTCCTTGCAATGGAAGTTTCTTGCTTACCTCCCTTCAATTTCTGAATCTATTCTGGCTTGTAATTAAGAACGTTATTTTACCAAGTAAAAAATTGAAGCCTCATTGTTCTGGATCTAATCTGTTACATGGTTTATGCCTTGTTACCGAGGCTTTGTCACCAGCCACATTTTATGGTGAGTTTTATCAACTTCCTTGAACTCACTATTCACTGCTACTATTAACTGAGTTATTAAAAGAGAGTTATTGAGTTTACACTTTTAGTTCAGTTATTTTGAATTCAAATTTGTGGGGTAATGTCTGATTATTATTTTTTATTTTATTTTATTTATTTTTTATCTTTTCGTTTCATATATATTATGGGAGATCAGTTTGGTAATGATAAATGCTCCACCAGTTATTGGCTAAGAGGTTGATGTTTTACCAATTTGTTTTCTATGTAGGTGCTAACAGCGGATACTGATATACTTTATGCATTCACTAATCAATTTCATTCAGCTGTATAATACATTAATACATTGGTCTATTTATTATCTTCATGTTTTTTTTTTTCAACATGATTATATTATTCAAGAGCCAGGATCTTTTATTCCATAAGTGTTCTTGTAAATACTTTACATTTTGCCTCCCAGCAATCAAAGTTCTTACATATCTGGACTTTCCATCATGCTACATGTCAGTGATAGGAAAATAGTGAGTGATGTCCTAATTCATATCCCGGAAACCTTCCATGATTCAACTCTTAACTTCTATGATGATAATACACGCGCGCACACACCCACACACATTTTTTCCCTTTTAAGCTCATGAGGGGTTTCGAACCCCTGCCCTCTTTGTATGCAGCACTTGGGGAGCTAACGCTCACCACTTGGCCAATTGCCTGGCTGCCTTTTTTCTTTTTTTCAAAACAAGATAAAGAAATCCACCCTTGTGGGACTCACCACAATACACAGACAAGGTTTCTCAACCCAAGGTTGAAAAAGAAGTCTGAGTCGTCAAGGTTGCTTATAGCTGAATACTTTCTATAAGCAAATGGAAGAGAAATGAAGAGCTTTTGCATCAAGCAAAATAGCAGCAAGTGATTAATGGCTGAGAATGTTGAGGAGGTTTGTTATTCTGAGAATGGCACTGTGAAGCGTTTAATGGCAAGCAATCCATTTTGCTTCCTTTTTTTCTTTTTCTTGGTAAGAGGGATAAAATCATAAGAATAAATTGTTTTTGTCCACATTTCCTCAACTGATCATGGAACGGTATATTTGCTCAGAATAAATGGTTCCAAACACAGTTTTCTAAAGGAATAGTCTGAGTATGAGGGGGGAAATTTAGGAATAAGAGCTTGTTTATAACCCTCATTCTGTATTATTATTATATAGTAAGTCAGGGTTTTAGTTTCTGTTTTAAGCTTCCTGTTTGAGTCTGTTTTGGATTTCTTATGCATAATCGATGAATGAGGTTATTCAGTTTCATATTATCTCTCTCACAAAAATCATTCTGTTATATCTTATTTAATCAAATAATTTGAATTCTTCCAAATTTCTGGGTTCCATCTTATCACGTCAAGCTCAACTAATTTTACATTGCATACTTTTCACTTGAAGAGAGGAGCTATACAGCTTCTATTTATTTATTTAGTTTCTTCAAGATATTAAAATGCAATACTTGGGATGGGAAAATTTTTATTGCAAACAAAACTTCATACTCGTAAAATAAGCCACACCACGATTAACAGAAGGCCTAGAAACATGCAACTTGCTAAGTCCAATATTTATGTTGATATGTTCTCTTTATGTATAGCAGAAAAATGATAAGGAAGGAGAAGGTATAATGAAAAGTATGTGAAATATGGCTGATGGCACAAGATTTTTGAGAAAGGAGTATCACTGTTCCTATATGCTTTTCATTTTAACAAAGTGATATGTAAAATCTGATGCAAAACTAGAATTTGCACTAATGTTGAAAAATTTACAAAGTTATTGAAGTTAGAAATAGTATTGAATAAAATATGAAAGTGTATTATTGATAATGCCAGAGTTACAAAATTCTAGCAATTATTCATGTTGGAGCATTATGGAGAAGGTGCAATAAGCAAATATTACATGAAATGTTAAGGGATTTCTTCTTCATGGTGCAGTACAAATCATAACCAGAGTATTCTAAAGCAAGTCATGTGAAATTGTCTAATAAACTTTTGAAGTCAATTTTCTTTAGGTAGAAAATTCGTAGTTGTTGTGCTGGATGATTCTGGAATAAGAATTAAGATATTTGGAATGGATTTGTTAAAACCTTTTATATTGGTAGGGGGGTTGAGGAAAATAAAATTCTTATGACAACTAGAAGTAGACATGTTGCTCTGTGGTGCAAACTATTCAGCCTCATGAACTAAGTATTTTTAACTCTAATTATTGCTAATAAGCAAGTGAAATGTTGATGATTTTATATATTTCATTCCTTACACACAAGGCATACCTTTTCATACATTGAAATTGCATCCTTTTCCAGTTTCTCCTGCTCAGAACTTGTACCTTGATTTTGCTAATCTAGGTGATATTTATCCTCAATGTTTATTACAGTATTCTTAATGTAGATTTTGCGATTTCGACAGATATTTCTTATGTTCTGATAAGATGATAAAATCCACCATGAGCTAAATGTGGTTATATGCCTTGTATGACTGGAGGAAACTGAGATTTCCAAGTAATAAGAAAGATAATTTTTGTTGGCTTTTTTCTTTTCTTTTTTAATCAAAGTTAAGATATATTGATTGTGAAGGCCTTAGGGAGTCAATGATAAACCTACTAACGAAATTAGGATGGAATTAGTTTTAGATTGAATGTAAATTTAGTTTCTGTTTTTTTGTTTTGCAAGTGTCTTCTGTTTTCTGTTTACTTTCCATTCTTAGATTCTGTTAGATTTCATGTTGAATGCAATTGAGGAAATTCAGGTTCAGGATGTGCTTCCCTTTCTTCTCTGGCAATCATCTTCTTCGATTACTTTTCATATAATTCTGCAGAAGTTAACAGTGAACAACACCAGAATTTGGGCTTCCCAACAAATAATTCACTTTAAGTTATATCAATAATACAACTCATGATCTTACTGTATCTTTCCATGAAAAAGTCTACCATCGAAAGAGTAGTGCCAACTGCCGACTGCCAAAGTCTATCATAGATATATATAGCTTCTTGAGTTGGTTGACATAATAAGCCAGAAGAGAGTTGACTTCTCACACTACTCCATTAGATAATCCATATGACAGCATCATTGCCAAGAAGCATTGAACACCGAGACATGTGAACAGAATATCTTCCGTTTAGTGAGGGCTGAGGAATCTATATAAAACAGATAGAAATAGTAAATTCTGCATATGCAGTAACATGATTTTGCAGTTATGATGGTATACCTACTACTGTATTGTTTATTTACTTACTACTTGTATATATTATAACATTTATTGACTTTTTACAATGTTAATTTTTTTTTTGGGGTCTTTTTTTACATGTTAATTGGTATCACCTAATTAATGCTTATCACATCTTATTAATTTACTAATTATTATCAGACATTCTTCAGCAATGCCCAACTATATAATGCTTAGCAAAGAACATTGTTAGTGCATTGCAAACCACAAACACTTGAGATCCCATTGTGCACGAGAAAACCCATTGTGTGCTTGCTACATCAACTTTCCTCACCACCTTTCATTCTTTCCTTCTTTCTTTATTACTTATCTCATCATCTGCTGCAGTTGAGATTCAACCATATGGCTGCAAAACTTTATGGTGGAGCTTATCTCTCTTCCTTTGTTGACGCTGTTTTGAACAAGCTGTCTTCACTCGATGTCAACTCAACCCCAACAGCAAAGAAGTTAGCTGACCAGAACTTGTTTCAAAGGCTGATGGCGAGTCTCCGGAAAACTAGACCTGTGCTTGATGATGCTGAGCAGAAGCAGATGATAGACCAGGAAGTGAAGAAATGGCTTGTTGATCTCCAAGATGCTCTCTATATGGCCGACGACCTGCTGGATGAACTCTCCACTAAAGCTGCCATTGCCCCTGCCACCCCCACTCAAAGGGACCAAGGTACCTATTCTTCCTATTGTCACACTATTGTTAATTCAATCCTGGAAGATAGTGATGATGACGATGAGATGGGGGTAGTAGATAGCATGCGAGATATAGTTGATAAACTAGAGTCTATTGTTAAAGAGAAAGATGATCTTGGTCTAAAACAAGAGCTTGT
>JASCZI010000066.1:39308-65542 GCA_036250425.1 Stylosanthes scabra
ATGATGATAAATTGTCTGTGATCTCTATAGAAGGCATTGGTGGAGTTGGAAAAACTACTTTGGCTCAATGGATTTACAATGATGCCAGAGTGAAGGAGAGGTTTGCCACTAAAGCATGGGTGTGCGTTGCTACAAAATTTGATCCTGTTAATGTTACGAAGGCTATAGTAGAGGACATAACTTCTTCTCCTTCCTGTCAAAAAACTTCTTGCCCTTGTAATATGGTTAGCTTGAATTCACTTCAAAATGAGTTGAAGGAAAAGTTAACAGATAAGACATTTTTAATTGTCTTAGATGATGTTTGGGACAATCAGCAAAATTTGTGGGACAATTTTTTAAAATCTTTTTTGTGTGGGAGTAATGGAAGTAAAATTATTTTAACTTCTCGTAATAGAAATGTTGATTCAGTACTGTCAATTACTAATCGACATTACACACTGCACACATTGTCTCCCAATGATTGCTGGTCATTGTTTCTGAAGCATTCGTCTCTTTCTACTAATTTTACACAATATACAACTCCTGAACAAATTGGTAGAAAAATTGTTGAAAAATGTAAGGGATTGCCTTTGGCCGTGAAGACTCTTGGGGGTTTATTGCACAATAAGTATAATGAGGGAGATTGGGAAAATATATTAGAAAGTGAAATTTGGGAACTTTCAGAAGATGATAGTAAGATTATTCCTACATTAAGAGTTAGTTATCACCACCTCCCTTCACATTTAAAGCGGTGCTTTGTTTATTGCTCGTTATACCCTAAAGATTTTCAATTTGACAAAGACGACTTAATCTTGCTATGGATGGCTGAAGATCTCTTACAACCGATGGGAAACAACACATTAGAAAATATTGGTTCTGTATATTTTGATGAATTGGTTGCAAGGTCATTTTTTCAACCTTCCAGTGCTTCAGCTGGGTTATTTGTAATGCATGATCTCATGCATGATCTTGCAAGGTTTTTTGCTAGAAAATTCTTTTTTAAGGAATTTGGCAACCAACTCATGGTTGACAGCAAAACTCGCCATTTCTCATGTAATCGGAATCCAATCTCAAGCTTTCCAGAGGCCAATATTGGAGCAATACATATGAGAACATTTATATGGGTTGATGATAAATCTGATTATATCGAAATTAATTATTGGCTGAAACGATTGGAATTGGAATAGGAGAATTGGGAGCAATTGATGTTCATGGCTCATTTTGCATTTCCAAATTAGAGAATGTCAACAGCAGCAGCAAAGCTTTGGAGGCAAAGATGAGCAACAAGAAGCACATCAACATTTTAGAATTGAAATGGCGTTCAGATGGTGACAATGTGTATGTTGAAACTGAAAGAGATATACTTGAGGAGTTACGACCTCATGAAAACTTGAAGGAATTATTTATTGAGGGTTATAGGGGTGAAATATTCCCGGATTGGTTAGGCCTTTCTTCCTACTCCAATATAACCATGTTGAGAATCTATCTTTGTAAGAATTGTCGTGAGCTTCCTTCGCTTGGACAGTTACCCTCTCTACAGCATCTGAAGATTTTTGGACTGCATGGGTTGGAGAGAATTGGTGAGGAGTTCTACCAAAACGTTGAATCATGTCATGAGGGGACAGGGACACCCTTCAGATCTCTTGAAACGCTGGAATTTCGTCGCATGAATGGTTGGCGAGAGTGGCATACTCCTGATAAGTTGGATCCATTTCCTAAACTTAAAACCCTTATCATGCGTCACTGTCCGGTGTTGAGAGGAGATCTACCTGCTCGCCTTCCAGCTCTGTAGCAACTTGAAATTCAGAATTGCGAAGAGCTTGCATGTTCGCTGCCGAGAGAATGTCCTTTGACGAGTAAGCTGCAGGAGATGAAGGACCCACAGATTCAAATCGAAACTGATAACGACTCAGGTAATTGTTTTTGCTCTCATCTTACCTATCTCACTGCACTCTCTCATCTAACCCTTGTTAATATGCTAAACCAATTTTCCCATTTATTGTTGCCTTAGCTACGGTTTCACTAACAATTTGTATGGATCATTGCAGACTATGAGGATGCGTTTCCCAGATTCTGCACAGATTCTGTCTATTAATATGTTATGGAGGAGGTGCTTTCGTACTTTATGTAATAACATTATTCTCTTTGATTTCAAAAATCATACCAATTTTCAAATTAGGAAAACAGAAATATCATGCTTTCTATATTCTTTTAGCATTATGGTACTTTCTCATCACGCTTCTTATAATTTACTTGAAAATTAACAATTCTTTTTACCTGTTCAGGTATTAGGCCTCCCAAAGACACTGGAAGCAGTATGATTTCTTCCCTGAAACTGTTGAATCTATGATGGGGACTGCTTGCCTGTGTGACAAAGAAAAACTAGTAGCAATTTAATGTTTGGTTGTATCCCAGCTAGCTTAAATGTCTCCGAATAGAACTCGCCTACTTCTTTAATCTGGCTCTTCATCAATTAAAATCCTCTGCCCAATTTGGTGGGAAAGGTCAGTGAACAAGTTTAATCACTTGTATCAATTTGATAATCTGAATGAGAATCAGAAATTTACATAATAGTATTCTTATTAGAGGCTTCACTTTATCTTGACTGATTATTCTTTTGTTATGTTAAGATGATGAAATCCACCATGGGAGAAATTCTGCACTTTGGAGCTAAAACTCATATGGGGAGCTCAAGACGATCTTTATCATCCCAAGTAGAAAGTAAAGGAGCAGAGTTCTTTAGATAAGCAAGGAGAAGAATGTGGAAGAATTTTAAGGCATCTACGACGTGTTGACTGCAAAATTGTAGATGTAGCATGTTCTTGATGTAGTTTAGGCTCCATGAGATTTTTTCATTTCTTGAATCAATTTTGTGCATTTTAGTCAATTAGATAGCTTTTGATACAGGTAGAGTATCAGATTGTTAAATTTCAACTTGTTTCCTAGAAGTAAGCATTTCAACACTTGTGAACATGTGCCAAATTTTGTAGACAGTTTTACTAGTTCTAGTGTTTGATTTAACATCCCATTCTCAAGTATGCTTAATTCTTGTATCAGAAAATTAATTATTATAACAAAGCTTTTGAGAAACAAGTCTTAGTTTAGGGAATATTACTTTATTTATATATTCTTAATATATATTTTATAAATCCAATTAGATTTAGTGATTAACTTTTATCTGCATTGGATATCTATCATCTATGTATTCTGCTTTCTCATGCTCATAAATGTAGCCATGCATTTCTCATGCATTTTTTGTTGTAACATTATTGTTGTTTCTGCTGCCGTTACTGTTTGAGGTTTGCATTTTTTTTTGGGGTGACCATTTGATTGTTTGAAGTTTGCATTTGATATATATACATAAATTTTTCACTTGACAGTTGACACTTAATTTTATAATAAATTTTAAATCCAAAATTAAATGTGGATGTATAGAGAGTATAGACACTCCTTAATTCCTTATCTTTCCATGAACAAGTGCCTCATGTTACTTGCAACTACTTAAGTCAGCTTTTGTAAGGAATAAGCAAAATCACATTTTTGTCATAAATATGTTTCTCACCTTACTGCACTTTCCCTTAATTAGCTTCCTTGAACTATAAGTCCATAGAAGAATCCATAGTAAACTACAAAAGCGCTTTCGTTCATCAGATCGAATCTAAGAATTCATAGCCACAAATTAGTCGTGCAATCTTTGAATCTACATTATTCTATTGGAAAATAAATCCTGCTATATATATATGTTTTATAGTGCATGGATTGCTTCAACTAACTTTTCTTTTTTATTTGGAAAGGTGAGTTTCAAATGGATTGCAAGCCAGCAATCAAAATTAGTTGATAGTATTCACTTCCTTATTGAGGATTGAGGAAGGTTAAAAGCAGAAATAAGACCAAGTTTTGTCATTTAATTTATTATTACATACAGTAGGATATTCCAATACACATCAGAGATGCTACCATTTATTTATTTATTTATTTATTTCTTATCCTCTAGCTAGTCCAACAGGCTGATGAGGATTCATCTTCTGCCCAGCAATACCACCATTTTCCTTTGTTTGTGGATTAGTGGATTACCAAATTGTCCTGGAAAACTAAAGGAACTTTGAATTATTCAACATTTCTGAATATGTTCTTGGTCAAAGTTCTACTCAAGTATGAATATATATGTTAGATTCTCAGCTAAATAGTCATCAGCTAAATAATATAATCATGTATGTATTAGGTCAAGCTCAAGTAGAGAAGGGGAGAAAGTGGCTTCATGCATTATTATCGTTATCACAAGCACAAGGGACAAAACAAAACAAAAAGATACTTTATTAGTCATTGTTTTGTTTTGTTTTGGTTGGAACGAAGGATTTTAAATTCTCAGCTTGTTATAGATGGAGCCAAGCTGTCACAAATCATTGAAATCGACGAACGGTGGAACTTGAATATGATTTCTCTAGTTTTATACTTTTTAGCAAGTCTTATGACGATAAGAGCTCCTTATTTAAACTAGCATGAAACCGCGGGCGGTACAAATTAGTTGTGGAATTTTAATTTTTTTATTAGAATATATATACCATCGAAGTAGAATTATAGAATTATTTTCGATATATGTATATATACACATATAAAGTTATAAAACTGTTCATGGTATTGTTAGACTCATTAAATGTTTAATAAAAAAAGTATTAATGATGTTGAAGGATTTTATGAACAGATAAATTGATTGCAAGCTAAAAAAAATTATAAGACATTCGAAACCTAAAACCACTATTAGCTAATTTTGTATTTTTTAAGAAATAGAACATCCAAAACCTAAGTCTAATTTCAGTTATTGGCTGATGTTAATTGAATTTTTATTAGTTATCTAGCATTGTTGATAAAATATATACTGAAATATAAAATACGCAATACATATATTTATACAAAAATACTTAGTAACTGAATGAATTTTATTGCATAAATAATATTTGTATATTAATAAATAAATAAATAAATAAAAGTTATGATTATTTAATTTTTATGCGGAACTAAAGTGATATTTAATTTTAGTTATTGATGATATCATCGTTGTTATTATAATAATAACATATCTAGAAACCCAAAAAAAAAATAATAACATTTCTGAAAAAATATCTTTTTATAAAGTACTAAAATCACCATTCAATCGTACAGTCTATCGGTCAAAATGAGAAGAGGTCTTGTTACGTAGACAATTTTTAAAAGGTGGCAAGTGGCAACTCACGTCCAATTGAACTTATAAGTTATTATTTGAAATGGTCAGATTATATTTTAGTAAACATATAATTTATTTAATGATGATTAATAAGCATCTTCTATTTGCCCACCCTTTTTTTTTTTAATTAAACTGCAGTGCCTCTATATAATACCGAGAAACGATCGTTGTTAGTTCACTGCAAACTGTAACAACTTTTCTCATTACGTTCCCAATCATTCTTTCTCGTCTTTGTTGTGATCTCATCATCTCCTAAACTTGAACCTCACTATCATCATGGCTGCAAAATTTCAGGGTAGAGCTTATCTTTCTTCCTTTGTGGATGCTATTTTGGACAAGCTATCTTCGCTCGATGTCAACTCAAACCCAACAGCAAGAAAGTTATCTGACCAGAACTTGTTTCGAAGGTTGAGAGCGAGTCTCCGCGCCACTCGACCTGTTCTTGATGATGCTGAACAGAAGCAGATCAGAGACCAACAAGTCAAGGAGTGGCTTCTGGATCTCCACGATGCTCTCTATTTGGTTGATGACTTGCTGGATGAACTCTCCACTAAAGCTGTCACTCTCGCTCACGGGGATCCAGGTAAGTCTTCTTCCTGGTCTCACTATGTTGATTCTATCTTGGAAGACAGTGATGAACTACATAGCATGCAAGACGTAGTCCACAAACTAGAGTCGATCGTCGAGGAGAAGGATGATCTTGGTCTAAAACAAGAGCTTCTCGAAGATCCAGATGACATGTTATGGAGAATTCAATCATCGTTGCTTGATAATTCTCGTATCTATGGCAGGGATGATGACAAGGAAGCCATAATTAGATTCTTGTTAGATGACACTTGCAATGATAAACTCTCTATAATCTCTGTAGAAGGGTCAGGTGGAGTAGGAAAAACTACTTTGGCTCAATTGGTTTACAATGATGCCAGAGTGAAGGAGAAGTTTGACACCAAAGCATGGGTGTGTGTTGCTACAAAATTTAATCTTATTAGTGTCTCGAAGGCTGTAATAGAGGACATAACTTCTTCTCCTTGTAAGATGGATAACCTGAATTCACTCCAAACTCAGTTGAAGGAAGAGTTATTAGAAAAGACATTTTTAGTTGTCTTAGATGATGTCTGGGATAATCAACAATGTTTGTGGGACAATTTTCTAAAACCTTTTTTGAGTGGAAATAGAGGAAGTAAAATTCTCTTAACTACTCGTAATAAAAATGTTGATTCTGGAGTGTCAACTAAGAATCTGCATTATAAAGTAGATACATTGTCCGACAAAAATTGCTGGTTGTTGTTTTTGGAACATTCATCACTCTCTACTAATTCTAGGCAATATCCAACTCTAGAAAAAATTGGAAGACAAATTGTTAGAAGATGCAAGGGGTTACCTTTAGCTATAAAGACACTTGGGCGTTTATTGCACAATAAATATGATAAAGGGTATTGGGAGGAAATATTAGAGAGTGAATTTTGGAAGTTTTCTGAAGATGAGAGTAAGATTGTTCCTGCATTGAGAGTTAGTTATCATTACCTTCCTTCACATTTAAAGCGGTGTTTTGTTTATTGTTTATTATATCCCGAGGATTATCAATTTAACAAAAAAGAATTAATCCTGCTATGGATAGCTGAAGACCTTGTAAGACCAATAGAAAACAATACCTTAGAAAGTATTGGTTGTGCATATTTTGAGGAATTAGTTGCAAGATCATTTTTTCAACCATCGAGTCATGATGTTAGCTTATTTGTCATGCACGATCTCATGCATGATCTAGCAACATCTTTTGCTGAAAATTTCTATTGTAGAGTTGAAGGATTTGAGAGCCCACAAAGGATTTGCAGCAAAATTCGTCATTTGTCATATACTAGAAATTATATGGATCCAACAAGTTTAAGTCTTAGAGAGGTCTGTGATAAAGCAATACATATGAGAACATTTCTAAATGTTAATGTTCATTTTCTATCAGATGATATTGAAAATGAATGTTCATTCTTACTTGCACAATTAAGGTGCTTAAGAGTTCTGTCATTTAAATTTTTCATTTTTATTGAGTCATTGCCCGATTCAATAGAAAAATTGATCCATTTGCGTTATTTGGATCTCTCTTACACACTTATTGTGAGATTGCCTGAGTCACTGTGTAAACTATACAATCTGCAAACGTTGAAGTTGAGTCATTGTTCTAAGCTAGAGATGCTTCCTAGCCGATTGCAAGATCTTGTGAACCTGCATCATCTCGATATTGAAGAAACAACTTCGTTGATAGAGATGCCGAAGGGAATGAGCAATTTAACACATTTGGATTCATTGTGGCGCTATATTGTCGGGAGGCATGAAGAGAACGGGATAAGAGAATTGGGAACACTTGACAATCTTCATGGCTTGCTTTGCATCTCCAACTTAGAGAATGTGAACAGCAGTGGTGAGGCCTTGGAGTCAAAGATGGGTAACAAGAAGCACATAACCATTTTAGAATTGAAATGGCTTCCACTTCCAGATGGTGATACTAATGTTGCAGATGTTCAGACTGAAAGAGATATACTTGACAAGTTACAACCTCATGGGAACTTGAAAGAGTTATCAATTGATGGTTATAGGGGTGAAATATTCCCCCATTGGTTAGGCCTTTCTTGCTACGCAAGTATAACCAAAATGAGTTTGATTGGTTGTAAGAATTGTCGTCAACTTCCTTCACTTGGACAGTTACCTGCTTTGCAGCATCTGGAAATATTTAAACTTGATGAGTTGGAGATAATTGGTTGTGGATTTTACAAAAGCAATGAATCATTTCAGAGCACACCCTTCAAATCCCTTGAAACTCTGAAATTTGAGAAGATGTCTCGTTGGCGGGAGTGGCATTTCCCCAAAGAGTTTGATGGTTTTCCAAAACTTATGAACTTTTCAATAAAAGAGTGTCCGGTGTTAACTGAAGATCTGCCTGCTCACCTTCCATCTCTTGAGAAACTTACCATTTTGGAATGTGAAGAGCTTGCATGTTCTTTGCCTAGAGCTCCCAAGCTTCACCAACTAAGTGTAATGGGTAGGTGGGCTCATATGATGGAGGCGAAACCAGATGAAGTGGTAATTTCAGAAACCCAGCTGGCGAAATATGTATTGGAGTGCCTACCCCTCATCCAACTGCCTCATATCCAACGTTTGAAGATCATTGAGTGTAGCTCAGAGATATCAATTTCAGGAGACTATTTGCCCACCTCATTACAATATCTGAGAATATCAGGTTGTTCAAACTTAACATTCTCGGATCAGCTGCATCACAAGTTCCTAAGGGAGATACATGTGAAAGAATGTGAATCACTCAAGTTGTTTCCATTGGCAGCCCTTCCAAATCTCAAGATACTCACAATCTCAAGATGCGAAAAGATGGAATATGTTGAGGTGGCAGAGGCTCTTCCAAGTCTCAGTTATTTAAGCATTGCAAACTGTCCCCGTTTAGTATCCTTTCCGGCGCTAGGCTTGGCTGCGGCTGCTCCCCACTTAGAGGAACTTTATTTATGGCATTGCCCTGAAATGGATTCTTTTGGAGAGGAGTGTCTCCCGCCAAGCTTGGCAACTCTATGGATCAATAACTGCCAGAAACTGGCTACCTGGATAACATCCAAGGGCTTTCGGGGTCAAGGCCTTACCAAGCTTATCCTTGAAGACTGGAATGATGTTAAGTCCTTCCCAAGAGAGGGTTGCCTTCCTGCTTCCCTTCAATCTCTAAAATTGTCTGACTTTCCAAATTTGGAGACACTAGACTGCAAGGGCCTTCGCCATCTCACGTCCCTCCAACAATTATCAATTGATTTCTGTCCAAAGCTGGAGAATATCACACATCAAAACCTGCCATCCTCCATATCCAAACTCCACATAGGGGGAGAATGTCCTTTGAGACGGAAGCTGGAAGAGATGAACGATCCACGGATTCAATCCTAAACTAATGGTGACACAGGTAATTGTTTTTGCTCTGAGCCTCTGATCTCCCCTAAACTCAATGCATGCTATTTCATGCTTACAGTATTTGTATGGTTGATTGCAGACTCAGAAGCTGAGGAGTGTTGGTTCTAATCAACGTGCGAGGATTATCAACTTACCATACCAATGAATCTCTCTAGAGCTACTAACTTTGTCAGTTAAGGAGTTTACTGCTGCTGCAAAAGAAGTCAATAATCCAAGGTAACTTAAGGTTTAAAGATTTTTGTGCTGACGTTATGCATTATTTATATTTTCTATCATTCCTTGTACTTGTTTCTTCTCTCTATCTAATTAAGGTTGTCTTGTCCCTATTTCAAATGCAGAGTCTAAGATTACAAGAAAATCCAGGTCGTTTTGTAGATATCATAAGTCAGAGGCTCAAGCATTCAATTGATGAACCTATGGCTATTGCAAAAGGATTCATGGATGTGTATTGACTTCAACAAAGGCAAGGTTTAAGCATCTTGTGAGTGTGGCGGCCATTAATATCTTGGTGTGGCTAATTGAAAGACGTCAGAAGTTCATAACCTATTTGGCAAAAACTAAATTGATTAAATATATGTATATAAACACATTTCTAGACAAATGTTCTACTTTCTATATTATTTTAGCATTATGGTATTTTCTCATCATGCTTCTTATATTAAACTTGAAAATTAACAATTCTTTTTACCTGTTCAGGTATTTGGGTTCCCTAAGACCCTGGAAGCAGTATGATTTCTTCCCTGAAACTGTTGAATCTATGATGGGGACTACTAGCCTGTGCGGCAAAGAAAAACTAGTAGCAATTTAATGTTTGGTTTTATCCCAGCTAGCTTAAATGTCTCAGAAAAACTACTTCTTTAATCTGGTTCTTCATCAATAAAAATCCTCTGCCCAATTTGGTGGGAAAGGTCAGCGAATTAGTTAAGCACTTGTATCAATTTGATAATCTAAATGAAAATCAGAAATTTGCATAATAATATTCTTATTAGAGGCTTTCCTTTATCTAGACTGATTATTCTTTTGTTATGTTTAAGATGATGAAATCCATCATGGGAGCAATTCTGCACTTTGGAGCTAAAACTCATATGGGGAGCTCAAGAAGATCTTTATCATCCCAAGTATGAAATAAAGGAGCAGAGTTCTTTGGATAAGCAAGGAGAAGAATGTGGAAGAATTTTAAGGCACAACGTGTTGGCTGCAAAATTGTAAATGCAGCATATTCTTGATGTGGTTCAGGTTCCATGAGAAATTTTCATTTCTTGAATCATTGCTTGAGCATTTCAGTCAATTAAATAGCTTTTGATACAGGTGCAGTAACAGATTGTAAAATTTCAACTAGTTTCCTAGAAGTAATAATTTCATTTATGAACATGTGCCATAATTTGCAAATAGTTTTACTAGTCCTAGTTCTTGATTTAACACATCCCCTTCTCAAGTATGTGTGTATCAGCAAGTAAAACTATTATATCGAAGCTTTTGGAAACAAATATTAGTTTAGTGTTAGACAAACATGGATTTTTTTAATTTTTTTATTTTATTTTGATAGAAAATGTTACAACAATTTATATAATGATAATTCTGTGCTATTGCATTTTTAATGTGTCATTTTTTGCTCTACATAACAGTTCAATTAAATTCAACACAATCTAAAGAATACCTTATACTCTTCTGTCCTATCCCAAGAGTACCTTTCTTCTTCTTTTTCTTTTTCTTTTTTTCTATTTTTTCCTGCTTCATAGGATTACCAATTTGATAATGGAAAAGTGAAGGAGGAAAAAGATTTTGGTATAAGCCAACAAGGGAAAGATAGGCATGAGTCCATGACCATGCAAAGGAACCTTAATTATACTTTGATGAACACGTTCTTAGTAAAAGTTAAAATGTTTAACACATGTTAAGATATTTCTGAAATATTGTACAACTTCATATATAGTCATACATGTAACAATCTCTTGCCTCTGACCTGCAAAATTATGCACCAAAAATAGTACTGCCAGGATACATCAAAGCATGCTTCCCAGAAATAAAAAAGGATAATACTGAGATATTAGCAAGACATATAATATAATGTAGCAATGTATGTATTATGTAAGTAGTTATATCTCCTTCTAGTGCACTCCTTATCTAAATTAGAAGAGTAGATTTGAAAGATACAAAGAGGTGGGTAGCTATTGGGTGTGAAATGTGATTGTGAAAAGTAGCAACATCGTCATTCAAAGATTCTCATTCTATGTAAATTTAGCCATTGCTTTGTTTTGGAAGGTGGAACCGTGGAAGGATGGTAAATTCTTGTATGTGGAGCCAAGGTGTCACTAATAATTGAAAACAACGGATACCTGGGATTTCATTATGATTCCTTTAAATAAAGTTTTATGTAGACCAGGTGAACTTTTTTGATCAACGTTTTATTATTTATTAAATTATTTTTTAATTTGCATGTGGTTTTAATTTATCTTTTTAAAAAAATGAAAAGAGGTGTGAACGAAATCATCCAAGGAATGAAAGCAGATTGGTATGCTTAACTTTCTATCTCTATGAGCAGGTTGTCCCCCGCTAATATACTTTTTCTACACCTTTTTACATTTTTTAGTCTTTTATGAGGGGCTGAATCGTTGACTGTATTGCACTATTGCTTATTGATTATGTTATAACATATATTAATTAATACATAGAGGCACTGAGTGATGAGGAACTTGGAAATCAAAGATTCAGACGCTGTGAAATTATAAGTAAAGAAACACAGTGACAAGCCTCAACACCATAAAGCTCGTCAAGTCAATTTCACTCATCACACACACAAAGCAAACTCCCTTAACTTCTGTTTGAGAAAACCCAGAGAGTACATACATTCCAAACTGCAAACTCTTCCCTCATCCATAACATTTCTTTCTTTCTTTGTTGTGATCTCCTCCGCCGCAGTTGAGATTCCATCATGGCTGCAAAACTTTATGGTGGAGCTTATCTCTCTTCCTTTGTTGATGCTCTTTTAGAGAAGCTGACTTCACTACTCCAAGACGACGACTCATCATTGGTGGAAAGGAACAACTTGCTTGAAAGGTTGGAGAAAAGTCTACGTGATGTTGGAGCTGTTCTTGATGATGCTGAGCAAAAGCAGTTCACTGTCAAGAAAGTCAAGGATTGGCTTGTTGATCTCCAAGATGCTCTCTATTTCGCTGATGACTTGCTCGATCAACTCTCCACAGAAGCTGCCACTGCCACTCCAAGGGATCCAGGTATCTCTGCTTCATGTTCTAGTCTTGTTGATTCATATATTGAGGATAGTGTTGGCTGTATAGAAAAAGTAGTTGGCAAAGTAGAGTCTGTTGTAGCACGCAAAAATTATCTTCGTTTGAAAGAGTCCGCCGAGGTGGACATGTCATCATGGAGAACTCCATCTACATCTCTCGCTGTAAGTTCTGACATACATGGTCGGGACAAAGACAAGGAGGAGATAATCAAATTGCTTTTAACTGATACTTGTCATGCTCAATCACCTTTTACTGTTATCCCAATTTGGGGTATGGGCGGAATAGGAAAAACTACCTTGGCTCAACTAGTCTACAGTGATGCCAAAGTGGTGGAAAATTTCGACACTAGAGTGTGGGTTTGTGTAGCTGAAAATTCAGACCCTCTTTATGTTATAAAGACAATAATAGGGGCAATAGATCCTAGTCCCTGCAGCATGGACAATTTTGATGTTCTTCAAACTATGTTGAAGGACAAGTTGATAGGAAAGACATTCTTACTTGTTTTAGACGATGTCTGGCATGGTGGACGAGATACATGGGAGAATCTTCTAAAACCTTTTCGATATGCGAATAATGGAAGTAAAATTCTATTAACAACCCATAGTGAAAAGGTTGCTTCTATGTTCTTAGCTACTAGTCAACATTATCAACTAGGTTTATTATCCGATGAAGATTGTTGGTCGGTGTTTTCGAAGCATTCATCTATTTCTACTAATTTAGAAAAATATGCAACTCTAGAATCAATTGGTAGAAATATTGTTGAAAAATGTAAGGGATTACCTTTGGCTGTGAAGACACTTGGAGGTTTATTGCGTTACAAGAGTGATGTAGGGGATTGGAAGAAAATACTTGAAAGTGAAATTTGGGAGTTCCCGGAAGATGAAAGTGAGATTGTTCCCGCTTTAAGAGTAAGTTATCACTACCTTCCTTCACATTTAAAGCGGTGCTTTGTTTATTGCTCATTATTCCCTGAAGATTATCAATTTGACAAAGACGAATTAATCTTGCTATGGATGGCTGAAGATCTCGTGCAACCAATGGAAAACAACACATTAGAGAATATTGGTTCTATATATTTTGATGAATTAGTTGCAAGGTCATTTTTTCAATCTTCCAGTGCTTTTGCTGGATTATTTGTAATGCATGATCTAGCAACGTTTTTTGCTGGAAAGTTCTTTTTTAGAGGATTTGGCAACCAACGCATGGTTGACAGTAAAACTCGTCATTTGTCATGTAATCGGGATCCAATCTCAAGATTTCCAGAGGCCTGTGATCGAGCAATACATATGAGAACATTTCTATGTGTTGATGATAAAGCAAATGAAATCAAAAGTGACTTTTGGCTAAAACAATTCAGGTGTTTAAGAGTTTTGGCGTTTCAAAAGTGTAAAAACTTGTTAATGCCTGATTCAATAGGAGAATTGATTTATTTGCGTTATTTGAATCTTTCTTGGACACCTATTGTCACATTGCCTGAGTCATTGTGTAAATTATACAATCTCCAAACCTTGAAGTTGAGCAATTGTTATTATCTGGAGAAGCTTCCCAGCCGCATGCATGATCTTGTGAACCTGCGCCACCTTGATATCGGAGGAACTCGTAGTTTGAAAGAGATGCCTAAGGGGATGAGCAAGTTAAAGCATTTGAATTTATTAGGAAAATATATTGTTGGAGAGCATGAAGAGAATGGGATAAGAGAATTGGGACCAATTGATGTTCATGGCTCATTTTGCATTTCCCATTTAGAAAATGTCAACAACAGCAGCGAAGCTTTGGAGGCAAAGATGGGTAACAAGAAGCACATCGACATTCTAGAATTGGATTGGTTTTCAGATGGTGATACTGTGGATGTTGAAAATGAAAGAGATATACTTAAAGAGTTACGACCTCATAAAAACTTGAAGGAGTTATCAATTGATGGTTATAGGGGTGAAATATTCCCGGATTGGTTAGGCCTTTCTTCCTACTCCAATATAACTAAATTGAAAATGCATGGTTGTGAGAATTGTCGTGAGCTTCCTTCGCTTGGACAGTTACCCTCTCTACAGCATCTGGAGATTTCTTTACTGGATGAGTTGGAGAGAATTGGTGAGGAGTTTTACAAGAATGGGGAATCATGTCTTGAGGGGACATCCTTCGGATCTCTTGAATACTTGGAATTTTATGACATGAATGGTTGGCGAGAGTGGCATATTCCTGATAACTTGGATGTATTTCCTAAACTTAAAACCCTTATAATACGTGACTGTCCGGTGTTGATTGGAGATCTACCTGCTTGCCTTCCGGCTCTGGAGCTACTTTTCATTAGGGAATGCGAAGAGCTTGCATGTCGGTTTCCGATAGCTCCCAAGCTTCAAAGAATACATGTAAACGGGTTCGGATAGTTATGGACCGCACAAAGTAAGAATTCAAGACACTTGGCTGGTGCAGTCCGTATTGGAGCGCCTTCCCCACATCCAATCGCCCTGTTTCCAACTTTTGAGAATCCAGAGTTGTAGGTCAGCCATACCAATTTCGGGAGATTATTTGCCCGCTTCATTACAAGATCTGAAAATCTGGAATTGTTCAAAATTAACATTCCCAGAGCCACTGGAATACAAGTTGTGTACAAGTGTGATTCAGTGACGTTGCTGCCATTGGGGGCCCTTCCAAATCTCAAGACACTCACAATCTCAGAATGCCCTCGTCTAGTATCCTTACCGGCGCTAGGCTTTAAGAATTGAATCATGTCCAAAGCTGGAGAATATCACACAAGAAAACCTGCCTGCCTCCATATCGAAACTCTACATCGATGAAGAATGTCCTTTGAGGCGTATGCTGCAAGAGATGAACGACCCACAGATTCAAATCAAATCTGATGTCGACTCAGGTAATTGTTTTTAACTCATTCTTACCCATTTCCCTGTACTGTGGCTACTGTTTCATACTTTCATTCACAAGTTTTTTTTATTATTATTCTTTTTCTAATTATTCTTTTAAAAAAGAAAACAAAAAACTTTACTAGTACTGTTTTTCACAATCATGTCTTTATTGCTTACTGTATTTGTATGCTTGATTGCAGAGGGGGAGTCAAGCTCGGATTATGAGTCAGAGTCAGATTATGAGTCCTCTTGATTCTGATATCCCATTAATTGTGCACCATGCAAGGATTTTGTCTAATGTACCATGGAATTGGTATGTACAATGCATACTTCATGAAATGGATAAGTTCGTTTTATTTGATAGAGGTCATTCCAATTTATTGAGATGCATGTCTCATGTAATAAGGTCCTTGCAAATGGAGGTTGCTTGCTTGCCACCCTTCAATTTCTGAATCTATTCTGTCTTGTCAAGACTAGAAGCTGAGACTGCAAGTGCATGGGCTTCAACTTCAGAGCTCCCAAAAGTATTCTATTCTTAGCAATGATTCACCATTCTTTTTCTAAGTAGAAAGGAGAAGCTTCATTTTTCCGAGTTTATTCACTAATATGGAATGTCTAACTTTTCGGTATGTTTTTTAATGTTTTTATTTCTTATATATTATGGCAGATCAGTTTGGCAATGGCAAATGCTCCTTCAATAATTGGCTGATAGGTTGATGTTTTATCAATTTGTTTTCTGTCAAGGTACTAACCACTGATACTGATTTGATATATTCTATGCATGTCATGTCTTAATCACTTATCAATTTCATTCAGGTCCATTACATTAGTGGTTGTCCAAGTTTTCTATTAAATTGTTATATTTATTATCTTCTTTTAATTTTTTTTACTTTTTTTAATGTTAACATCAGTGATAGAAAAATTGAGAAATGTCCTAATTCATATCTCTGCAACATTCAGTGATTCAACTCTTCTTATCTTTTATGATGGTAACCATAAAGCTTTATATAATTTCTTTATTTCAGGACAGAGATATTGAGAAAGAATTAAATATGAATATAAACTGGCTGGTGCTTTAGCATAATCTCTTCAATTAATCAATTTGGTACAATGCTTGTGTGCTGCAAAAACAAATATAGCATATAAAATCAAGCATACAAGGTTAGTTATGGTAAGTGCTCTTTGAAAATTGTTCTCATTTGACAAAATTATTAATACATTACTCAACATAGAATAATTGAATTGTATGTTGTTGTTATAATGCCCTTGGATTTGATCTACCTGTCCTTATATTCAACTAGTGTAACTTGGAATTTCTAAGTCCAAACGCAAACTGGATCTAAATCAGAACTATCCATTTGCCACAAAGTCAATGACATAAGAGGTATGGTCTACTATTGCTTGCCATTAATGTCCCATATCTTTCCTTACATACATGGAATACCTCCTCATAGAACTTTTCCAAATTTTGAAGGAGCAAAAGGACAACTCCTGCATTCAACTTGTTGCTTTTGCCACACGTGAGAATACAGTCTTTGAAAAGCACAACATGCAGCCTCTTTGCTCTTTGGTGGTGAACGAGTAGGTACTTGAATCAGTTGTCCCCTGTATCTTTTTCTAATTTGTCCTGTCAATTACTTGAACCTCTTATTTGGAAATCTAACTGATACTTAAAGCTAAATTTTTTATACTCTATTCATACTGAAATTTTTTGGCTGATTTTTTTTTTCTGTTTTTCTTCCTTTGGTAAAAAAGATGATGAAATCAACCTTTGGGCAAGCGTTCCCTTGAAAGCTACTCTGATATGGGGAGCTCATCCCAATGTGAAGACAATATTTCTCAACCCAATGTGGAAAAAGAAGGCTGAGGTGTCAAAGAAAATAGCAGCAAGAGAAATGAGGAGCTCTTGCATTGAGAGAAATATCTGCGAGTGGTTAATGGCTGAGAATGTTGAGGAAGTTTGCTTTTCCTGAGAATGCGACTGGGATGTGGTTAGTAGGCTAATGGTACACAATACATTCTTACACAAAGGGCATATTTGCTCACAAAAATGTGTCATGTTGTCTTTGTAATGTTTTAGTCCAAACACAGTTTTCCCAAGGAATACCCTGAGTATGAGGCGTGTAAGTTAGGAATAAGAGTTTGTTTGTAACCCCCATTCTGTATTATATAGTATAAGTCAGGGTGTTAGTTTCTGCTTTAAGCTTTCTGTTTGAGTATGTTTTGGATTTCTTATTATATAAGCTAGTTCCCCAACATATACAAGGTTTCCCCTTTGTAGCTTATACATAATCAATGAATGAGGTTATTCAGTTTCGTATCATCTCTCTCACAAAGTCTTGAAAGTCTTTCTTTCTACACATTTATTTTGTTCTACTTTTTTATATTGCAGCTTCTTCAACAATGCCTAGTGTGAAAAATAGGATAAAATAATGCTGGTTTTCAATTGCACATACATCTTATTCATATTATATATTGGTTTTATTTTTAGTAAACTTAAGTTTTTATTTATTTTCTTATACACAAAATAAGAAGGAAAAAAAACATGTTTCTTTGTGTTTCAAGAGTAAGTAATAAATCTCATACCAGTTAAATTTTGATTAAATAAAGTATATATTTGAGAAATTAACGAACCCATTGCCTTAAGGTTAAGGTGTAAAATTCATTCTGTTATATCTTATTTAATCAAATAATTTCAATTCTTCCAAATTCTGAGTTCCAGCTTATCACGTTAAGCTCAACTAATTTTTCATTCCTATATAACTTTTAGTTATTTATTTAGTTTCTTCAACATCTTCCTATCAAAGTTCTTCAAGATATTAAAATGCAATACTTGGGATGGGAAATTTTTTTATTGCAAACAAAACTTCATACTTGTAAAATAAGCCACACCAAAATTAATAGAAGGCCTAGAAATATGCAAATTGTTAAGTCCAATATTTAAGTTGATATGTTCTCTTTATGTATAGCAGAAAAATGACAAGGAAGGAGAAGCTATAAATGAAAAGTATGTGAAATATGGCTGATGGCACAAGAGTTTTGGGAAAGGAGTATCACCGTTCCTATGTGCTTTTCATTTTAACAAAGTGATATATAAAATCTGATGCAAATCTAGAACTTACACTAATGTTGAAAAATTTACAAAGTGATTGTATTGAAGTTAGAAATAGGATGGAATAGAATATGAAAGTGTATTATTGATAATGCCAAAAAATTGCAGTAATTATTTATATATGTTGGAGCACTAATTATGGAGAAGGTGCATTAAACAAAGACATGACATACTAAGGAATTTCTTCAGCTTGGTGCAGAACAAATTATAACCAGAGTATTCTAAAGCAATTCATGTGAAATTGTCTAATAAACTTTTGAAGTCAATTTTCTTTAGCTAGAAAATTCTTAGTTGTGCTGGATGATTCTGGAATAAAAATTAAGATAATTGGGATGGACTTGTTAAAACCTCTTATATTTGTAGTTGATCGATGAAAAAAAAATTCTTATGACAACTAGAAGTAGACATGTTGCTCTGTGGGGCAAACATTTCAGCCTCATGAACTAAGTATTTTTAACTCAATTATTATTGCTAATTTAATAAGCAAGTGAAATGTTGGTAATTTTCTATATTTCATCTTCTGGTACATTGAAATTGCATCTTCTGATACATTAATTTTGATTATCTAATGTATCTAATGCCAAAGTCTATCTAAGATATATAGTTTCTTGAGTTGGTTGACATAGTAAGCCAGAAGAGAGAGTTGACTTTTTCACACTACTTCATTATATATACCATATGACAGCATCATTGCCAAGAAGCATTGAACACCAAGACATGTGAACAGAATATCTTCCGTTTTGTGAGGACTGAAATCTATATAAATAAAACAGATAAAAATAGTAAATTCATTCTGCACATGCAGTAAGTAACATGATTTTGCGGTTATGATGGTATGCCTACCATTATATTGTTTATTTACTTAATACTCTCAGCACTGTAACAATATATATATATATATATATATATAATACTTAGCAAAGAACATGGTAAGTGCATTGCAAACCACAAACACTTGAGATTCTATTGTGCTTGCAGTTGAGATTTAATCATGGCTGCAAAATTTTTATGGTGGAGCTTATCTCTCTTCCTTTGTTGATGCTCTTTCAGAAAAGCTGACTTCACTACTCGAAGACTACCATTATGACTCATTCTTCGAAAGGAACAACTTGCTTAAAAGGTTGGAGAAAAGTGTATGTGATGTTGGAGCTGTTCTTGATGATGCTGAGCAGAAGCAGTTCACTGTCAAGGAAGTCAAGAAGTGGCTTGTTGATTTCCAACATGCTCTCTATTTGGCTGATGACTTGCTTGATGAACTCTCCACTAAAACTGCCACTGCCACTCCAAGGGATCCAGGTATCTCTTCTTACTGTTCTTCTCTTGTTGATTCAATCTTGGAAGATAGTGGTGAAATGGAAGCCATAGTTCGAAGACTAGAGTCTGTTGTAGGACGGACAAATAATCTCCATCTGGAGAAGTGCGCCAAGGTGGACATGTCGTCATGGAGAACTCCATCCACATCTCTTGTTGTAAGTTCTGACATATTTGGTCGGGACAAAGACAAGGAAAAGATAATTAAACTCTTGCTAGATGATACTTGTCATGGTGAATCACCTTTCATTGTGATCCCCATCATGGGTCTAGGTGGAATAGGAAAAACTACTTTGGCTCAATTGGTTTACAATGATGCCAGGGTGGTGGAAAATTTTGACACTAGAGTATGGGTGTGTGTAGCTGAAAATTCTGACCCTGTTCATGTTACGAGGACAATGATAGGGGCAATAGATTCCTGTTCCTGTAGCATGGACAATTTTGATGTTCTTCAGACTAATTTGAAGAACAAGTTGATAGGAAAGACATTCTTAGTCGTTTTAGACGATGTTTGGCATGGTCGACAAGACACATGGGAGGATCTTCTAAAACCTTTCCAATATGGGAATAATGGAAGTAAAATTCTATTGACAACCCGTAGTGAAAAGGTTGCTTCTATGTTCGTAGCTACCAGTCAACATTATCAACCGAGTTTATTGTCTGACGAAGATTGTTGGTCGGTGTTTTTGAAGCATTCATCTATTCCTAGTAATTTTGAACAATATGCAACTCTAGAACGAATTGGTAGAAAAATTGTTAAAAAGTGTAAAGGTTTACCTTTGGCTGTGAAAACTCTTGGAGGTTTATTGCGCCATAAGTATAATGTAGGGGATTGGGAGAATATACTTAGAAGTAAAATTTGGGAGCTTCGGGAAGATGAGAGTATGATAGTTCCTGCATTAAGAGTTAGTTATCACTATCTTCCTTCGCATTTAAAGCGATGTTTTGTTTATTGCTCATTATATCCTAAGGATTATTAATTTGACAAAGACGAATTAATCTTGTTGTGGATGGTTGAGGGTTTCATACAACCAATAGAAGATATTGGCCGTGCATATTTTGATGAACTATTTGCAATGTCATTTTTTCAACCTTCTAGTAAAAATGTTGACTTATTTGTAATGCATGATCTCATGCATGATTTAGCCACATTTTTTGCTGGAGAGTTCTATTTCAGAGTAAAAGGATTTGAAAACCAACAAAAGATTTGCAACAAAACTCGTCATTTGTCATATTCAGTAAATCCTAATGATTCAAGCTTAAGACTTGGAGAGGATTATAAGAGAGCAATATATATCAGAACATTTCTTGATGTTCATTTGGTTCATCGTTATGAATCAATTAAAATAGAAGAATGTTCTTGGCTCTTAGAATTACATTTGAGGTGTTTAAGAGTTTTGTCATGTAAATATTTTTCTATTGAGTCATTGCTCGACTCGATTGGAAAATTGATCCATTTGCATTATTTGGATCTTTCTTTCACACCTATTGTGGAATTGTCAGAGTCATTGTGTAAATTATACAATCTCCAAACCTTGAAATTGAGTTATTGTTATAAGCTAGAGATGCTTCCAAGCCGCATGCAGGATCTTGTGAACCTGCGCCACCTTGATATCAGAGGAACTTATAAATTGAAAGAGATGCCAAAAGGAATGAGCAAGTTACAACGTTTGAATTTATTAGGACACTGTTGTTGGAAAGCATGAAGAGAATGGGATAAGAGAATTGGGACCAATTGATGTTCATGGCTCAT
Source organism: Stylosanthes scabra (assembly GCA_036250425.1). NCBI lineage: Eukaryota > Viridiplantae > Streptophyta > Magnoliopsida > Fabales > Fabaceae > Stylosanthes > Stylosanthes scabra. The sequence goes on from JASCZI010000066.1 coordinate 60,745, forward strand.
TTCGCATTTCCAACTTAGAGAATGTCACCAACAGCGGCGAAGCTTTGGAGGCAAGGATGGGCAACAAGAAGCACATCACCATTTTAGAATTGAAATGGCTTCCAGATGGTGATCTTGTTGATCTTCAAACTGAAAGAGATATACTTGACAAGTTCCGGCCTCATCAAAACTTGAAAGAGTTGTCCATTAATGGTTACAAGGGTGAAACATTCCCAGACTGGTTAGGCTTAAGCCTATCTTGCTACTCCAATATGACTAAACTGTGTCTGAGGAGTTGTAAGAATTGTAGTAAGCTTCCTTCACTAGGACAGTTACCCTCTCTGCAGCACCTGGACATATTTGAACTTGATGTGTTGAAGATAATTGGTCCTGAGTTTTACAAGAACGGTGAATCATCATCATCTCATGAGGAGACACCCTTTAGATCTCTTGAGACTCTTGCATTCGATAAAATGCATGGATTGCAAGAGTGGCATATTCCTCATGAGTTTGATGGATTTCCAAAACTTAAAAGCCTTGAAATAACAGAATGTCCAGTGTTAACTGGAAACTTGCCAGCTAAGCTTCCGGCTCTGGAGCAACTTTCCATTATTCAATGTGAAAAGCTTGCCTGTTCACTTCCAAGAGAAGCCAAGCTTGCCGGTTAACTGTAACTGGTTCTCATATTCATAAGGTAGAGGATGAAGCAGCAATCTTTTTTAGAACCGATCTGGCAAAGTCTGTATTGGAGAAGTGCCTGCCCCACATCCAATCTTCATCTCTCCAACGTTTGATAATCCGGGAGTGTTCAACATTAACATTATCAGAGCCATTGCAACACAAGTGGCTAACGGAGATACACGTGTCCCAGTGTGACTCAGTGAGGTTGTTTCCATTGGGGGCCCTTCCAAATCTCAAGAAACTGGACATCTCACATTGCTCAGAAATGGATTCTTTCGGAGAGGAGTGCCTCCCGCCGAGCTTGACAACTCTTAAGATCCATAAATGCCAGAAACTAGAGAGGTGGATAACATCCAATGGCTTTCACAGTGAAGGCCTTACCCATCTCAGGCTTGAACTATGGAATGAAGTTAAGAAGTTCCCAACGGAGGGTTGCCTTCCTTCTTCCCTTCAGTCTCTACAATTGTATATATTTCACAGTCTGGAGACGCTAGATTGCAAGGGCCTTCACCATCTCACCTCCCTCAAAGAATTAACAATTGAATACTGTGGAAAGCTGGAGAATATAACACAAGAAAACCTGCCTGCCTCCATATCAAAACTCCTCATCATGGGACAGTGCCCTTTGAAGAGTAAGCTGGAAAAGATGAATGACCCTCGGATTCAATTTGAAACAGGTAATTGTTTTCTCTCTCTGCTTCCCTAAACTCAATGCTATTGTTGTCACCAAACTTTTCATTCTTTGATCTTAGCCATTTATCTGTACTTTAGCAACCGTTTCAGTCACCGCTTGTATGCTTCATTGCAGTCTAGGAGGATACCATTATTCTCTTTGACTTGCAAAGTAAGGTGTATGCATATATACAAAATTATAGCACCATTGGTTGAATGATGTTTTCATCTGTCAGCGTTGTTCAGTACTATCTCATTATTTCAGGACAGAGATTGAATCAAATATGAATCTAAACTGGCTGGTGTTTTAGCATAATCTCTTCAATTTGGTACAATGCTTGTGTGCTGCAAAAACCAATATAGCATATAAAATCAATCATATGAGGTTAGTTATGGTAAGTGCTCTTTGAAAATTGTTCTCACTTGACAAAATTATTATGCATCACTCAACATAGAATAATTGAATTGTATGTGGTTGTTATAATGCCCTTGGATTTGATCTACCTGTCCTTATATTCAACTAGTGTAATTTGGAATTTCTAAGTCCAACCACAAGCTGGATCTAAATCAGAACTCTCCATTTGCGAGAAAGTCAATGACAGAAGAGGTATGGTCTACTCTTGCTTGCCATTAATGTCCCATATCTTTCCTTACATACATGGAATACCTCCTCATAGAACTTTTCCAAATTTTGAAGGAGCAAAAGGACAACTTCTGCATTCAACTTGTTGCTTTTGCCACACGTGAGACTGCAGTCTTTGAAAAGCACAACATGCAGTCTCTTTGCTCTTTGGCGGTGAACAAGTAGGTACTTGAATCAGTTGTCCCTTGTATCTTTTTTCTAATTTGTCCTGTCAATTACTTGAACCTCTGATTTGGAAATCTAACTGATACTTGAGCTAAATTTTTGTTACACTATTCTTGCTGAAACTTTTGGGCTGACTTTTTTTTTCTTTCTTTTTTTCTTCCTTTGGAGAAAAAGATGACGAAATCGACCTTTGGGCAAACGTTCCCTTGAAAGCTAGTCTGATATGGGGAGCTCCTCACAATGTGAAGACAATGTTTCTCAACCCAAGGTGGAAAAAGAAGGCTGAGGCGTCAATGTTGATTATAGCAGCAAGAGAAATGAGGAGCTCTTGCATTGACATAAATAGCTGCAATTGGTTAATGGCTGAGAATGTTGAGGAGATTTGCGATTCCTGAGAATGTGAGGGGGAAGTGGTTAATGGACTAATGGCACACAGTCCATTCTTATCAGATTTTTTCCTCTTTTTTTCCCCATTGAGAGGGATAAATAATTAAGAATAAATTGGTTTTATCTCACATTCCCTCACTGATCATCAAATGGAATATTTGCTCACAAAAATGCGTCATATTGTCTTTGCAATGTTTTAGTGCAAACACAGTTTTCCCAAGGAATACCCTGAGTATAAGGTGTGTAAGTTAGGAATAAGAGTTTGTTTGTAACCCCAATTCTGTATTATGTATTCAAGGTGTTAGTTTCTGCTTTAAGCTTTCTGTTTGAGAATGTTTGGATTTCTTTGTATATAGGCTAGTTTCCCTAACATATACAAGGTGTCCCCTTTGTATCTTATGCATAATGAATGAATGAGGTTATTCAGTTTTGTATCATCTCTCTCACAAAGTCTTGAAAGTCTTTCTTTCTACACATATTTTGTTCTACTTTTTTTATTTTTTATATTGCAGCTCCTTCAAAGCTGTTCTTCTGGAAGCATTTCTCGAAAAGCATGAATATAAGAACGGCAGTACACATGACCAAAAATTTAAAAAGAAAAAAGAAGAAGAAAAAGAAAAAGAAGAAAGACTGCAACACATGGCAAACGAATTTCCAGGACAGTCAATTTGGAAAGTGTTGTATCATTCTTGTATTCTGGAAATTCACCAAGTGTGCTTTGTGTTGAATGAAAAGGCAAATGAAGAAATTAGTGAGTAACTCTACAGTAATGCAGTGTATTCTGACTTGTTTGAGCATTGAACTTGCTTTAGCTTTTAATACATAAAAAGATGGTAGTATCAGATTGTCAACTAGTCTCTAAAAACAGCAGTATATTATATGAATTCAAAATGGTCTGAAGCATTTGAATTGCTGCACTCTATTGCTTTTTGTTTAGTTAGAAACAAATTCTAGAAATGGACTGAGGAATGCTAGAAACAGCAATAAAGAACATGTTTATCATTTACTAATTTCATGAGAAAGCATGTGCATGTCTGGCTGATAGTGTATGTGCTTTTTCCAGAATCGATAAATTGAGGGGGAAAAAAACTTAAGAACGCGCCAGGTAGGGGTCGAACCAACGACTTTCTGCTTAGGAAACAGACGCTCTATCCACTGAGCTACAGGCGCTTATTTGAGCTCCATATTGGGTTTTTAATTATAGATCATTGTAGTTGAATTCAAGGGATATTACACTTTTGCTTTCGCAACAATGATAGGTAGCCAATAATTTATATTGGATGTTCTATTTCTTTAGGTTTTGAATGTTCTGTTTATAGTTTTCAGATGTTCTATTTCTTTTGTTAATTGTTGGTTGTTTCAGGTTTCGAATGTTCTATTTCTTTTATTATGGACGTTCTATAAACAATGGTTATAGATATTCTATTTTTTGTTGGTTAAAAAAATATTGATTACCTATACGTTTGCTTTCGCATAACGGTATCATATATTTCTTGGTGTTTTGTAGAGACAACCAAGATGCTTCTTCATATGTATATATACATATCTGCATTTAATATCCTACAGTGACACAATATTGTTGGGCATCGCGACCATGCTCCATGGAGAATTAAAATAGAGAAATAGAAAAGAATAATAACACAATCACAACACAAGAGAATTAACGTGAAAGAAACCCAAAAACAGGGAAAAAACCACGACCGTTGCCAAACGACAACCAAGAAAATATTATGGAACAAGAATTACACCATACATCACAATATTTTCTACTCCGGCACCAAGCACTCCCACACTGTTACAATGACTACACCATCTACACTCTTACAAGAGAAAACTCTTACAAGAGAAAACTCTAAAGTAGAAGAAGGAATTTAAAAGCCATACAATGTGTATTGACTTGGTACACTTAACATTCTCAACTAAAGCCCCTATTTATAACATAAAAGCCCACTCACACTTCTTACACCAAGCGATGTGGGACTTTCAATACACATTATTTTCAACCAAACCCAACAATCTCCACCTTGATTGAAAATAATGACATTATCAATACCGACAATCATAGCTTAATAGCTATCACACTCCACCATAAAAAGGTGCATCAACTTAGAATTAATCAATCCTAAGAATTTCTTCGGCATATGTCGAACAAACCTTGCTGAGATTTTATGGTGTTGCTTCCATGTTGGCTTTCCTTGGAAGTACCTCAGTCATCGACATAACTCCACCATCACACAACTTGCATCAACCGCCAACCAATGCCCATGTGTA